>JBBPRU010000099.1:0-16972 GCA_038093245.1 Boletus holoroseus
CGGTATACTAAGGATGATACCCCTATTGCTTATGCGATATTCCCACACCATTGTCGTTGCTCTTGCAACATTCCCACAAAGCCTGCAATGCTGTCATTCTATGCCACTTCTATTCACCTCCCCCTTGATCTATGGGGAATCCCTGGATCTTCCCTCAAGTCACTCCTGATCCGATCTTGGATCTCTTTCATTTCCTATTTCATTAATAGACACTGCTTCCTTCATTCCCCTCGTAATATCACACTCATTACCCACATCTCTGTTTCTCGTTCAAATTGCTGTTGATGCATGCCCTTCTAGTATGGTTCCACTTTCATCTCTTATTTATTAAGTAAGTGTACATAGCATGGTCCGTGCACCTGGATACAATAGTATAAGTACCAGTAGAGTACATTGTATTCCTTACACTGAAATTCCTTTTCACTTGTCAAACATTGGTAGTGATCCGACTCTTCAAGTCCCCTGAAGGCCGTTCTGACACCAGCAATCAGGCGATCATCTATCACCTCTTGTTTTGTTGTTGTTGTTTGGTATAGTATTTGGCTGAGTTGTAATAGGCAGTTGACTCAGAAATGTTCTGAGGAGTTGCATTGGTAGCAACAGGAGGGAACCAACTGAACCAACCCAGGGCGGGGGGGTACAGAGTCGGATAGAGTCCAGGGGTAGCAGTCCACAGGGGGTTGGGGACCAGCACCCATGGTTGCGGCAGTGCTGCTTGGGGCAGGGGGTAAAGTGGTGGTCACAAGGATGGAGGTCCCATAGGATGGGGGAGGAGGAGAGGCAGGGCATGTGCCAGGGTTGTCTCCCATGACAGCGGGGGTGTCAACATGTGGGGTTTGAGGGAAGACCATAGGCCTGTGCCTGCGCAGCCTGGGTCTAATGGGATGGAGGATAGGGGTTTCGTCTGTGGCAGGGGGGACTGGGGAGTGGATTAGTACAGAGGAGGGGGAGTGGAGTTTGTCTGGGATGAGGGTGGTGTCAGAGTCTCCTCCAGGGGTAGTTGCTCGATGAGCGGCTCCAGTCCCTTGATCAGAGCAGATAGCACCTGTGCTTCCCGTTCTGCAGCATTGAATGATGTTGTCAATGATGTCCACAATGCGGTGGGCCCGAGGGTTCTTGGGTAGGGGTCAATCTGCAAAGTAGGTTTCCCTCTCTGTTATGAAACTGGCTTTCATACCACAATGACCCCTAATCGATGTCCTAGTAGAACCCTAGAGATGGGATAGATCTTATCTTATCTTATCTTATCTTATCTTATCACATCACATGATCATGGTAACTTATCATGTGACTGCTCTTACCTCACACCTTATCTCCGAAGACCTAGACTGCTCCAGACCAGTGATGTCATACCTCACCTCATCCATACCTATTTAATTACCATTCATTCCCTCTCACATTCCTTACCATATTTAGTATGCACCGGCCCTCATCTCATGGTCTGTGCACTCATGTACAATACTATATAAAGTAGTACATCTGAGGACTTACTCCTCAGATCAAATATTAGTTCTTCTTCCCCTTCATTGGCTCTACCCAAGTTCAGAAGCCGAAGCTCTTCCCTCTCTGCTTGGTCATCGACAACGACCTTATTCATCATCTTTGCCTACCTATTATATGAGAGCCATAGAAGAAGAGAAGATGCTGGCATAGTAAGCCCGGACGACTCCAGAGAAACATAGTCGGCACACTCCAAGAAGTCACGTGCCTTGTCAACTAAACCATTGACCTGCTGAGCTCCCCTATTTCCCCTTTTCATCTTATCGCTCACCCTTTTCTTCTTTTGGGGTTGTTCAGTGTTCCTTATTCTAGATCACATCTGGATTCGTAACACTCTCTGCCTCGGTGAGGGAGAGGATGACCGGTCTGAGGATGATATTGAGGACAGCAGGTGGGAGGAGGATGATGCAGTGGTCCAGTCCTTCAATGTGAAAGGTGTTGAGGACTGCTTCCTGCACCTCATGAAGTCTCTTGAGGATGAGAGCCATGAAGGGAGAGCCTGGAGAAGGCTGGGAGAAGTTCGGGACGGCAAGGGAACTTTGCAGGCATCAGGTGGCCTGGGTGAGAAGGGTCTGAAGGGAGAGGAGGGGGCAGTAGACAGTGGAGAGATGTACAAGGGTATTGTTGGTCGAGAAGAAGGGGTGGGCCAGGAGTGTCGTCGACATCTCTTGCGATGAGAAGATTGCGACATATAAGAGTCAGCGGGCATAGTGGGGAAGGCAAGCGAGGCAGACTGGGAGAGCTATGTAGGTTGGAAAGGGGAGTGGGAAAGGACATTGACAATGGTGGTGGTTCTGGGGAGAGAGACATTCAGAGTCCGACTCTCTTTTTATAGTCCTGCAGAGTTGAGTCGGCATTTGTAAAGTTTCCTTCCAGTTCCCAAGTCCGCTCAGCATCAGAATAGCCTCGCCAGTGCACGAGGTACTGCCTTCTTCCTGAGGTTTCCCGATGATTGATAATCTTCTCAATTTCATATTCTTCTTCTGTCCCAATTAGATCTAGTGGAGGTTGGGTGAAGTTGGGACCATGCTCCAGTGTCTCCCGATAGGACATCAAGAGGGAGGTGTGGAAAACATCATGTATTTTCCATTGTTTTGGCAGTTTGAGCTGAAAAGCGATAGGAGAGACAACTTTGGTTATCTTGAAAGGGCCTGTGTGTTGAGCCACGAATTTGTGGGGAGTTTGTAATTTGAGATTTTTAGAGTCTAACCAGACTTTGTTGCTGACCTTCCAGGGCTTGAAGTGAGAGAAAGTTCTCTCCTTCATTTGTTGTTGGGCCAGTTGGTGTGCTGCTTCGGCTTCTTTACGTGCATCCTCAATATGGGAGAGCTGAGTTTCAAGTGCGGGTAGGAAGGTGTGACCGAGGGGAGGGTAGGATCTGGGTTCAAAGCCCATGATCAGTGAGAAGGGTGTTTTGCACATGACCATGTGAATTGCGGCATTATGTGTGAATTCTGCCATTGGTAGAAGGTCCAACCATTTGTGAGGTTGACCATCACAGAATATTCAGAGGTATGTTTCAAGTTCTTGATTGTACCGTTCCGTTTCTCCATTGGTTTGAGGGTGGTAGGCCATGGAGAGGGCCACATTGTATTGCAGGAGTCTTGTGAGCTCCCTAGCAAAGGCAGAGGCAAATTGTGGGCCTTGATCGGAGAGCAATTTGTCATGCAATCTGTAACGCTTGAAGACATTTTTGAAGAAAAGACGAGCTATGCCAGCTGTGTCAATTGTTTTTGTCCAGGGGGCGAGAATTACCCCCTTTGTAATGCCATGGTCGACCACGACCATGACAGCATTGAACCCCCCCACCAGGGGTAGGTCCATAATTAAATCCACAGAAAGGTGTTGGAAAGGGTGGGATGCCTGAAAGGCAACCAGATTGAGGGGAGGGACTGTAGAATGGGTCTGGACCTTGTAAGTTTGACAAACGGCACAACCCGAGACAAATTTCTGGATGTAGGTGGAAAGTCTGGGCCACCAGTAATCCTTGGAGAGCAAAGCAATGGTTCAGAGGTGACTGCCATGTCTGCCCTCTGGAGAGGAATGAGCAGCCACTACAAGGTCGTGGTGTGCAGATTCTGGCACATATAATTGGGTGCAGAAGTAGAGTCTTCTGTCCTCGTAAGTCCAATCTTCCAGCCATGAGCATTGGAAGAGGGATTTGCCGTTTTCGAGGTCCTGAACTGCTTTGAGGATGAGTGGGTCCTTGGAGGATGATTCCCAGATGGAATCCAAAAGGTCCATATCAATCTGTCAAACATGTTGTTTGAAGGCGTCCAAAGGGAGGAGTTGGACATCCATATTGTTGGCGGTGGTGTCCACATCGTCTTTCCAGAATAGAGCATCCGCTGGTCCCATCTGGGTATCAGGGATCGCTGTCCACTCCAGATCAAAATCTTGGAGGAAAAGAAGCCATCTGGCTTGTCATCGGGAGAGCTTCCTAGGCTCTTTGAAGTAGGTCAAATTTTTGTGGTCCATCAGGCCTGTCACTGGAAAAGGTGATCCAAGGAGGTATTGCCTCCATTCTTCCAGACTGCAGATGACTCCAAGGAGTTCCCAGTCAAAGATGTTGTAGTTGCACTCCACAGGAGCAAACATTTGAGATATGTACCCACAGGGTTGCATGTCTCCATTTCCGTTGGCCTGCATCAGGACACTGCCTGAGGCCATTAATGACACATCAGTCATGATTGTGAATGGTTTTGATGGGTCAGGGAATGTGAGGACCAGTTCCCGAGTAAAGGCTTTCTGGAGGGTGCGGAAGGTGGATTCTTCCTTGGGTCCCCAGGACCAAGCAATGTTCTGCTTTGTGAGGTCGAGCAGAGGTCTAGCAATGTCCAAGAAGGAGGGGATGAACTTCTGGTAGAAGTTGCAGAATCCTAGAAAAGAGCACATGGACTTGACATCCACAGGTGGGTTCCAGTCTTTGATTGCCTTTGTTGGAATTATTGCTGACATATCAGGTAGCTTACTTAAGCATACCTACTTAGAATTCTTGTACTGTATCAGGTACTTTAGTGACTACTAAAGTATTCCACAGCCTTGAGTTTGACTGGGTCCATTTTGACCCCATCCTGGTTGACCACCATTCCCAAATACTCCACTTCATTGGCCATGAAAGTATATTTTTCCAGTTTGAGGAACATCTTGTGTTCCTGGAAGTGCTGGATAACCTTGCAGGTTTGTTCCTTGTGAAGTGCTTTATTGGCAGAGTGAATTAGGAGGTCATCCATATAGATGATGAGCCATCCTTCTGTGATATAATCCCCGAAGAGGTCATCCATGAAGGCTGGAAATGTGGCTGGGGAGTTGCACATTCTGAAGAACATTATGGGTGGTTCGAAGAGTCCAAAAGGCATAAGGAACGCTACCTTCCAGCAGTCTTCTGGTTTGATCAACACATTGTTGTACCCCCATCGTACATTGAATTTGGTGAAGATGGATGATCCTTTGAGCTTGTCAATGAGGTCAGAGATAAGGGGGAGGGGGTATGTATTCTTGATCATGTGTTGATTAAGATAGTGGTAATCTTGGCAGGGCTGTAATTTTCCATCCTTCTTCAAGACAAAGAAGAAGGGTGACGCCTGAGGGGATTTGGAGGGGTAAATCTTGCTGGTTTTGAGATGTTCATTGATGAATTCCCTACATGCCTCTCGTTCAGCAGGGTTGAGAGGGTAGGCCTTAGCTCGTTTGGGTATGAACAAGTCCTTGAGGTCGATCGCATGGTCATAGGGCTGAGAAGGAGGGGGTCATTTGATGTCCTTCTTTTTGAAGACATCCACATAGTCCTTGAAGGCCATGGGCAGCACCACTGTCACCTTGTCTTGTTGCTGTGCGATCACCATCAACAGCATAGTTCTCCGGAGGACAAATTCCAGTATGTCCCCATGTGCATGATAAAACGCTGCACATTGTTCCAGGGCCCAAGTCCAGAACTGATCATAGATCCCATTTTCGATCTCATGATCTTCATTGTGTGCCAGATACCATAGGAGGTATCATTGATCCAGGACCTCAGGCACTATGCTCCGAGTCCACTTCCATTTTGATGGAGTTATAGTGACCTTTCCTGAGGTCCACTCAATGTCTGGGTTCACTGCCCAGAACCATGGCAGCCCAAGGATTATTTCATCCTTGCCACAGTTGAGGATAAAGAAGTCCCGCCATTCTTTGAGTCCTCTGTAGTCCACTACAATGTTGGTCTTGAACTTGATGGTCCCAGAAGTGTTGTGGGACCCATCAACATTCCATGCCTTGATTGGGGTTTCCAACCTGTAAACTGGCAAGCCCAGCCAGTGGACCATTTCTCGGTTGATGAAACAACTGGTGGCCCTGCTGTCTAAAAGTGCTTTAGTTCCAACAATTTTTCCATCTGATTTCTTCCAGATCAAGAGGGGAATTTGGATAGAATTGCTCTTCAATCCAGAAATAAATACAGGGGCGACAGAGAAAGAAGTGGGAGATGATGTTGGTCCATCCCCACACTTTAAAAATCCAAAGGAACAGAAGAAGAGGTGCTTGCCATATTGCCATCCCTGATCACAGGGGTGGTTGTGGGAATTTCGTCCATGGTGAGAACATTTAAGTTCTCCCAGTCCATGGTGCCATCCTGGTTGCTGGTGACCCCCTGGTCCAAGGGCTCACCTTGTTCATCATATCCATGGTCGTAAACTGACCTGAGAGTATGCAATATAACATCTCTCCCCATGCTGCCTACTTGGAGGTCAGCGATGTAGCAGCTTAGGGGATCAGCCTTTGGGCCACTGCCGGGGTTCCTTCCCCCCTGGGTGTTGCTTGACACAGTATCAACAACATGCATTTGGGCGTGTTTCTGAGGCCTATTAAATTTGTTTCATGGTCCCTTTCCTGGAGTGTATCCGCTGTGATTCCAGGTGGAGCAGCTGGGTTTCTTGCAGATAAAACACTTCCCATCCCTGATGCACACTGCGTGTTCTGCAGGGGAAAGGGTAAGACGGTCCATGTCCATAGCATTGGGGTCTCTTCAATGACCTCCACCTCTGTAGTGAGGGATGTGGGGTCCTTGGCATATAGCCTGAAGTCATACTCAATTTCCTTGGACCTCAGAAGCAAGATTGCATAGCTTCTTGAGAGTGTTGGTGTCTTTTAATCTTCTGGACATAACAATCTTTTCAGTGATGTTCAGGTGGACTCCTTGGAGGAACCACTTGGTGAGAGCATTAATGTCCGTGATGCCAGACTGTACGGCCAACACGTTGAAATTGGAGATGAACTGACTGAAGCCATTGGCATGGTTCTGGTCCTGGTGGATGGTAGAGAGTCCAACCCTTGCTTGGACGGCCATGTCATATGGAGAGAAGGTGGTGTCGAAGGCATCCTTGATGGCTTTGGAGTTCTTGGCATCCTCTGGTATGGCAGGATCCATAATCTTCGTCAGCCAGCCTTTGGCGAAAGCCTTTCCTCGTCTTTTGGACATCTTGTTTAACAAGATGAAACATTTGGCCTTGTCATTATACTTGTCCTCATGCAGGCTAAAATAGCCCTGCATTTGCTTCATCCATCTGGATGCATCTTGGGGTTCACCTGAGAAGTCTTCCGGTAGTGCTGCTTTGATTTCTCTGCCCATGTCTTCTTTGTCACTGTTGTTGTCAGTACTAGGGTCTCCGATAGGGTAGGCTGGGTCTGGTTCTGGCTCTGGCTCTTGGTAAGGGTGACTCGCGTTGGTTATTGTTGCATATAACTCCTGTTCTGGAATAGGTTCTTCCGGTGTAGGTGTACCCACTCGATAAGTGCGGCCTCCAGTGTTCCTGGTATGGGTGCTGGATTGGGTGTGGGCAGTGGGGGTGGAGGTGGAGGTGGTGTGGTGGGGAGGGGTATATGAGCTAGCACGAACTAAGCTCAGCGGTCGTCACAGATGGTGATGGAATGCTGAGTTACCTAGCATGAACTAAGCTAGGTTACAGGGGTAAGCTATCTGCTTAGAAGTGATGAATGTGAATACATACCTCAGCAGTTGTCACAGATGGTGATGGAATGCTGAGGAAAGAGCAAGAAAGTGAAGAAGAGCAATAATAGGGTGCATGCCTGATTACGTAATGTTGAGATGAACAGTCGTGCAAGAACAAGTGAATGCATGATAGTAGACGGACGAGTGATGAAAATGATAGAATAAGGAATAAAGTTATCATACCCCCTTCATTCAGTCACAAGTCCGAGGGACTGACGAAACTGTTCAAAAGCAGGGCAAGGCAAAGCTTTGGTAAGAATGTCCGCGATGTTGCGGTGAGAAGGAATCCAGATTAAAAGAAAAGAATCATTGTCAATGTGCTCCTGGATGAAGTGGTAACATAGGTCTATGTGTTTGGTGCGTTGATGGAACTTGGCCATGGTTGAGAGAGCTATCGCTCCAGAGTTGTCAAGGTAGAGAGGGATTGGCAAGTTGAATGGAACATCGAGCTCACTGAAAAGGGACCGGAGCCACAAGCTGTTACGACCTAGCCAGAATACTATACCAACAACAACAACCAAACAAAGAGATGATATAGAATCATCACTTGCTAGCGTCGGAACAGCCTACTGAGGACTTGAAGGGTTGGTTCACAACCAATATCTGACGAGTGAATAGGAATTTCAGCGTACAGAATACAGTGTACTCTACTTATATTTATACTACTGTATTGGGTGCACAGACCATGCTGTGTACGCTTACTAATATATACTAAAGGAACATCGTATGATAGAAGGGAAGGGCACGCACGAACAGCTATGTGATGGAAACGAGGCTGTGAGTGATCGGCGTGATATTATGAGGGGAATAGAAGAGAAGCATGATAAAGGAAATGAAAGAAGGAAGGAGATCCAAGATCCGGATTGGGCGTGATGTAGGGGAAGATCCAGGGATTCCCCATAGATCAAGGGGGAGATGAATAGAAGCAGCATGGAATGACAGCATTGTGGGCTTCGTGGGAATGTTGCAAGTGCAACAGCGGTGGTGTGGGAATATCACATAAGTGATAGGGGTATCGTCCTTGGTATACCGTATACACATGGTAGGGAGCGTTAGCAAGTTATAGTGGTGCAATACACTGTAATTGGGATCCATCTAGCGAGAGGCTTTAGGATCTAACGTAGCTAAGGCTACAGATACGAACTTAAGGACGAATTGCAGGGGAAGGATTGCAGAGATCCTTTTACAAGCCTTCCTGAGCAACATGGGTCGCTGCCATATACTCAGCCTCAGTTGAGGATAATGCCATGGTAGCCTGTTTCTTCGAGACATGGGAGATCAGACCACCTGCATAGTACCAGACATAACCTGTGACCGAACGACGACCAGTCTCATTGGCCCAACTGGCATCCGCATCCGCATACAAGCCCACATTGTTCGGATCATATTCGTACTGCAGGCGAAGGTCCATCGTGCCAGCCAGGTAGCAGAGCACACGCTTGGCTGTTGCATAGTGTTGCTGTTGTAGTTAGCAAACATTGAGTGGCTACACTACTGCTTACTTAATCTCATTTCCTTATTTTTGTCTTCGGTCTTTAGCTACACCTCAGTGACTTACTACCAAGTACACTGAGGTAAGACCTATCCATACTACCCATTACAACCATTCTAACTATACTGTAGCTTACTTGCTGCTACAGGTAATATAAAGTGACTTACTACCAAGTACACTGAGCTTACTTGCTGCTACAGGTTATGAGCTCCACTCATTGACTAATTCGTGCAAATACAGAGCACTCGCATTCGACCGGAAAATATGTCCACTACAAAGCTAGAAGAGGAATCATTCTCCTGACTCGGGATCCCAAAGCTAGATGCAGCGGGAAAGGATTGGGTTTCATGGAAATTCAAACTTGAATTAGCCGTAGGCAGAAAAGGACTATCTGGATACCTGAGCAGTATGAAACGCATGCCAACGAACCCAGCAACCAATCACTCTCTAGTGTGGACTCCACAAACACCTGACAAAATTAGGGAAAAGGAAGAATATGAGGAGAAGCAAGAAAAATGGATTCAACAGGACAGCTATGTCTGACACATCATCTCCGTCACAATCCCTACTTCCATCCTCATGACCATGGTATTGCTGGACACTGCCTGCGAGTTCTATATGGCACTTAAAGACCACTTCAATAATCAGTCAATAGTCGTTAGTGCTGAATGGCGTCACCAACTAGGAGAAATAAAGTTAAAAGACAATGGCGATGCTCGGACTCACCTTGACAAAATGAATTCCATTTGTGCAGAACTTGCATCCATGGGCAAACCTATCTCTAACAACGATTATTTCAATATGGTGTTCACCTCGCTTCCCCGCTCTTACAATCCTGCTCTGTTGACCATATCGACAACTATGAGATTAAGCAATTGAGCCTTATCTATAGACAACCTCGCCAGTGCCATACTTGATGTCTACAATCAACTTGTCTTGCAAGGGGGAAGGTCGAAACCAAAGGGCAGCGACGATGTCACACTTGCAGCCGACTTGTCCAAAAGGGGGAAGGGGCGTTGACTGAAATTCACCAGCAGCTGCAACAACTGCGGCTGGGAGGGTCACAGAGGACGAGACTGCTGGGAGGAAGGTGGTGGAAAAGCCAGCCAAGCTCCCAAAGGATGGAAACCTAGGGGGAAGAAACCACAGTCAGATTCAAAGGACAGCGCAAAGGAGACGAAAACACTGCAGGCACATGCAAAGATCGCTGCAACATCTGAACCAGATGGCATATGGCTAGCGGACGGACACACTGAACCCACCGCCACATCTTCATTCTCCTATGTGATGCTCATCCAATTGTCTACCGTCGAATTGTACAACAGCAGTGCCTCACAGCATTTCTCTCCACATCAAAAACTCTTCTCCAACTTCATACAGATCCCCCCTAAACCGATCACCGCCACTGATAATCGAACATTCCATGCAACTGGTCGCAGAGATCTACCCATCAAAGTACTGAATGGAAAAGTCAATACGTGCATTATATTAAAGGATGTGCTATACACACCGTCGATGGGTGTGACACTTGTATCCATCAGCAAATTAGCTGAGGCCAGATACTCTATCCTATTCTGCAATTTGGTCTGCAGGATCTTCGACCCCCAAAGGCACCTAATGGGCGAGGTGTCCATCAATAATGGCTTATATAGAGTCAGACACCAGGTGAACCCCTTTGCAGGTAGTGCAGGTGGAAAGGAGACACTCATGATGACTGAACTCCATGAATGGCTATCCCACCTAGCGCCAGCGACGATCCGCGAAATGCTTGCAAAAGAAATGGCAGACGGTATTACTCTTGACCCTGAACACAAAACAATGGGTCAGTGTGAGTCGTGCGAATATGGAAAAGCAACCTGCAAACCCATTGGGAAGGTTCGCAAACCCCAATGCTGTGAATGGTTTGGTGACGAAACCCATACTGACATTTGGGGGCCCTCGGATGTCCATACTCCTGGGCACAAGAAGTACTACATGTCCTTTACAGACGATCACACACGTTATACGCACGTTTACCTGCAAGCGGCCAAGTCAGACACCTTCAACTCCTACCGGACATATGAGGCATGGGCACAAACACAGCACAACACCGTCCTTAAACGGTTGCGCTCAGATCGTGGTGGCAAGTACCTGAGCGATGAATTCACTCATCATCTGAAAGCTCAAGGAACTGAATGAAAGCTCACCACCCACGATACACCGCAACACAATGGTGTTGCCGAGTGGCTCAACCGTACTCTTCTTGAACGAGTACGCATGGTCTTGCACGCATCAGGACTCCCAAAACATCTATGGGGTGAAGCGTTAGTGCATGTGGTCTGGGTTAAAAACTGTACTGCCTCGCATGTTCTCGACGGCAAGACCCCCCACAAACTCCTAACCGGTCAGTGTCCAAATCTGTCCAACTTGCTGATATGGGGGACCCACATTTGGGTGCACAATGACACCGGCTCGAAACTGGATATGTGCGCACATGAGGGCCACTGGGTAGGCTATGATGCCGAGAGTAGTGCCCACCGTATCTATCAGGAGGGCCGCGTCACCGTTGAGCACAATGTTTCATTCGAGAAACGAGAGCCGGCGATTGTTGAGCTTGAGGGCATGCAGGTTGAGAGAGAATGACAACCATCTGCAAATGGTCAGCGTCATGATGACATTGTTCATGTGAATAACGACAACCCACCTGCACCACCCATAGCGCCAGCCATTCCACCGGATCCTCCCAACATGTCGTCCCGACAACCGGCGCCCACGCAATCTGTTTGCTGATCAGCTCGTACATGCACAGAATCAACTTACCTGCAGATGATATGAGACGGCCTAGGGATGCACAGTGGTCATGAAGGCGAGCCACTTTTCCCTTGAGGTCTCCAACCGGTTGGAGAAAATCGAAGGGAAGAGGGAGATAAGGAGGTTGCGGACGAAGTGGCGACAGATACGAGTGCTATGGCATGGGAATTGGAAGACAATGCTGACATTGCTTATGCAATGTCAGCCAAAACCGGTGACATGGAGGGACTTGAGCCACGAACCATTGATGAAGCATGGAAATGGCCAGACTGGCTGCAATGGGACAACGCGATAATGGCTGAGTTACAAAGCCTCACACCTGGGATGTCGTACCTCGCCCACCAAAGCCTACCAACGCCATCAACTCCAAATGGGTCTTCAAGATAAAGAAAAACACAGCGGGTGAGATTGACAAGTACAAAGCCCGACTTGTAGCGTGTGGTTTCACTCAAGTCCACAGCGTCAACTACTATGACACTTACGCTCCTGTTGCTCGCCTCACCTCCATCCGACTCCTCCTAGCCGTCGCCGCACACCACGATTGGGACGTGGATGTATTTGACTTTCACAGTGCCTTCCTTAATGGAAAACTGGATGACAACGAAATCATCTTTATGGAGTTACCCCTGGGTTTTAACAAGCGTGGCCAAGACTTTGTTGCACTACTACGGGTCGCACTCTATGGCTCCAAACAGGGCACCTTGAAATGGTACCAATGTTTGTGTAAGACCTTAGGTGAACTTAGCCTCCATCGCACCGAAGCAGACTGGGGAGTCTTCGTAGCTAAAATTGGCCATGACCTGTTAATCCTAGCATCACACGTTGACGACTGCACCATGACTGGGAGCTCAAAAGCACTCATCAAAGTGTTCAAAGAGGAAATAGGTTCCTGCTTCAAGATTACGGACCTAGGACCTATTAGCTGGTTACTAGGGATGAAGGTCACGCGTGACCGAGATGCCCGCACGATATCAATCTCGCAGGAACCATACATACGTTGAGGCGATCCTCAATAAGTACAACTTCTCAGATGCTAAGCCTGTCTCCATTCCCATGGACCCAAACCTTCAATTGACGAAATCCCAGTTGCCTAAGTCCGCTGCAGAGGCAGCCAAGATGAAACAGGTCCTGTTCCAAGCAGCACTTGGTTTGCTAATGTACCTGGCGGTTGGTACCCGACCAGATATCACCTTCGTTGTCTCAACACTTGCCCAATTCACAGAAAACCCAGGTTTGGCCCACTGGGAGGCACTAAAACACGTTTACCACTACTTGCTGGGTACAAAGAAGTGGGCACTTACCTATGGGACGGAGATGAGGGGCCTTATTGGCTACGCTGATGCTGATGGCACCTCGCAAGAGCATCACCATGCAATATCAGGTTACACTTTCCTCATTGATGGGGGAGCAATCTCTTGGAGCTCACGGAAACAGGAATTGGTCACGCTTTCAACCACTGAGGTGGAATATGTGGCATCCACCCATGCCACAAAGGAAGCCCTCTGGCTTCACCAACTCATTGCCGAAATCTTTCAACCTCTTGACCGCCCTACACTACTCTACAACGATAACCAGTCCACTATCGCTCTTACCAAAGACAGCAACTACCATGCCCGAATGAAACATATCGGAATACGATACCATTTTATTTGTTTTTTCGATTTCTGATGGCTCTATCCATTTATTATATTGCCCTACTGATAGTATGATTGCTGATACCCTTACAAAGGCACTCCCTTCTGTTAAAGCTACATAAGCACTTTGCTGCCGAACTTGGACTTCGCTCCGTTTGAGGGGGAGTGTTGTAGTTAGCAAACATTGAGTGGCTACACTACTGCTTACTTAATCATTTCCTTATTTTTGTCTTCGGTCTTTAGCTACACCTCAGTGACTTACTACCAAGTACACTGAGGTAAGACCTATCCATACTACCCATTACAACCATTCTAACTATACTGTAGCTTACTTGCTGCTACAGGTACATAATATAAAGTGACTTACTACCAAGTACACTGAGCTTACTTGCTGCTACAGTCACGGCTCGGGGTTGGCATTGTGCTGGGCTAGGGCATTAACGATGTATGAGATGTCGGGGCGACTGTTGATGGACAGGTAAATCAGCTCGCCCACAATCTTTAGATAGGCAGAGCAAAGGTCATCAACATCGGGATATTGGATCACTGAATCTCCAAATGGAGCCTTGGGGTCCGCCAGGAGGCACACTGGACTGCAGGTTGAGAGCCCATATTCCTGCAGCAGGAATGCAATGTATTCGGACTGATAAATGTACACTTTTTGTGCCTTCCAGTCCTGCTCGAATTGAACACTGAGGTACTTGGTCACAGGTCCAAGGTCCGTAATCCCAAAGTGCTCTGCAATCCGTGCTTTGACCATGTTGAGGAAAGGCCTGGAGTTAGAGACTGCCATCCCATTGTCTACATGCCAACCGATAAAACAGCGAGTGCAAGTTTTGGCGACTGCGGCATTGATCTCATCAAAGTAGAAGAGGGTGTGGTCTGATTCGGTCCTGACAAATCCAAGATCGGCCATGATAGCATACCATTCAAGCGCAGACTACTTGAGGCCATATATGGTTCATAACATGAGCCAAACTAGTACTTGCCAGTCCCCATCTTCAAAACCCTTTGGTTGTTGCATGTAAATCTCCTCCTTCAGGATACCCCAGAGGAAGGCCCGTTTCGCATCGAAGGTGTCGATTTCCCAATCGTGCTGACATGTGAGGGCGATGAGTAATCATATGGAAGCTGGACTGATGACCGGCGCAAAGGTGGCCCCATAATCGACACCTGGGACCTGAGAAAAACCTTGTGCAACCAGGCGGGCCTTGTAGACTGAGTCACCTTTGTTGTCATCCTTGAATTCCAGTACCCATCAACAGCCTATGGCCTTGCGACCCTTCGGAAGTTCTGCAACCTTGTAAATGCCCATGTCTTTCATCGTTTGAAGTTCTTTTCGCATGGCCGCTAACCATTTCTCACGATCAGGGAACTCCATGGCTTCCTTGTAGGTCACTGGTGGAAGTGACATGTCATACTCGGGACTAGAAGGGTAATGGCATTTGTCGCTGCAAAGGGTGATGTGGGCTTGTTCCTCAATTATGACATTGACAATTTCATTTGCTATGTCGACGTTGGGTTATATGGGCTTTAGAGCGTCAATGTCTTCTGAGGATACCCCCTTGCTTGATGCCCCAGAGATCCCAGTGGCAGCCTGAGAGTTACTGTTTGCTGCAGCAGCATGGCGTTCCTGAAGGGCACTTAAACGAGTGCGGGTGGCATTGAGCTCAGCAGTCCAGGCAGCACCCTTTGTGGTAAGAGTTTTGATCCTTGTGGAGCAATGGGGAGCAATGGGAGCAACCTCACCTGCGATGGCAGGGATCGTAGGAGGAGCAATCGGGCCTGATGAGGCAGGCGGCTGGGATGCATTGTCCTCGTCATCAGAATCAGAATCAGGATTAGCAACACCTGAACTTTCATTGAATATAACATCACAAGCGACGAAGAAGGCACCACTTAGAACATCATGAAGATGATAGCCTTTGACACCATCAGGGTAGCCCATGAGCAAGGCAAGATGGGACCAAGGGCCAAGTTTGACCTGTAGCTCAGAGGGGATGTGTGCCCAGCATCGAGAGCCAAAGACCCGAATATGTGAGACATCAGGTTTGTGACCATGTACCATTTTGTAGGGGGTGGTACTGGCCAGCAAGGAAACGGACTCAGTGTGATTCCATAGGTATGCAGCGGTAAGAACAGCATCTCCCCAAAGAAATGAGGGAAGCTGCACAGCCTCGAGCATGGCCATGGCACGTCCCTGAAGAGTGTGAATGGCGCTGTAAGAAAGAAATAAGTTCTGATTGAACTAAATGAAAAAGAAATGGGGTGCGAGTTTACTCAACCCAGGGGGTTGTGTACAGGTTCGTCAGAAGATGTTGTGCGACAATGCACAGCGATGCTGACCAATCCAGCGAGTCTGGATATGGTTGAGCGGCAGGGAATAAAACGAGTGAGGACGGAGGGCCAACGGCAGCCAGAGACGAAGATGACAGATTTTCTGAGGTGAGCTGCACACGGGCAAAAAAAGCTATATTCCCAATGGGAATACAAAAATTTTATAGTCCAGGGAATGCCCTGGACTTATCCTAACTAGGGGATATTAAAGTATAACTAAGGGAAAGAAATAATAAAACCAAAACAATAATACTAAGGTAAGGTAGGGACAAGCAAACAAAGCAATGGTGAAAGGAGGGAAAATCAGTCCATACGAACCTAGGGAATGTTAGTTCCCTACAGCATGTTCGGCCTTACCATTCTGCTGATGAGCATACAGAGAGGCCAACTGACGCTCAATACTGGCATCCTGTAACGCCTTGGTGAATGCCTCACTGATGAACTCCCCACCATTGTCTGAGCGAAAGACTTTGACGGTGTGCTCGGCATGATTCTCCCACTAAGGCTTGATGATCCTCCATGCATCGAGGGCTTGATCCTTGCTGGCCAGAAGCTGGACATTCACCAAGTGGGTGTGATCGTCAAGAAAAACAACAAAGTACAATTTCCCATGCAGAGTGTGCACAGGAAAAGGTCCACATAAGTCCGAGTGAATGAGGTCAAGCATGCAAGATGTGCGTGGAGTGTTGGTGTTGAATGCCAACATGTATTGGCAGAGTCTACGCTACTGTCAAGGACATCAAAAAGGACTTGACATGGGAGAAACTAGTAGGAGAAGCTCCTCTGAAAGCTCTGGATACTCCAAATATCCCCGGAGGCATGCCCCCATCACCGACTCCATCAGAAGATGATGTAGAATGCCTAACTGTGGAAGGGGGAGACAGTTTAGTCTCATTTTTGTGCCAACGTGCGATTCCCTTCGCCAAATCCTCCAATGCTCCCAATTATCAGGAATGGTCCTTCAAGGACATTAATAAACTACCTGCAGAAGAGCAAGCTCTCTGGCGGAAGGCCTGCGATACTGAGCTTGGAATGCTCAAAGAATGCAAAGTATGGGAAGTCGTCGATCATCCCAGAAACCAAAAGGTTATAAAGAATCGATGGGTTTTCGATCAGAAATCTGACGGCTGAAAGCATGCCTGACTAGTCGCAAAAGGCTTCTCTCAAGTAGAAGGTCTTGACTATGATCAGATATTCTCGCCTGTTGTGCAATTTGAAACCGTGTGATGTATG
>JBBPRU010000100.1:0-16925 GCA_038093245.1 Boletus holoroseus
CCCCAGGGATAAACCAATCGCGGATAAAACTCCGGAGAATAGCCAACGCCGCAATCGTATTCGCATCCGCATTCCAGAAGTGCACCACCATCTGGTTCCAGCAATCGGGGAACTGGATTCCATCTCCAAGATTCGGGACGCAGGTATGTACACCCCTGAATCGTTCCGTTTGTATTTGCTGACATGAAGCGAGGCAGGGAGAGAAGTGCACGAACACATTGCGCATGGAACAAAGAACTGGAATAGTCATATCAGTCGTTGTAGCTTCAGACATGCGCTGGCCCTCGCGTAAGTGATGAACCAACGGCACATTCATGCTTCGAGACTGAATCAGTCGCATCCAGGCAAGAGACCATCCGAACGCTGAAGAACTTGCGAGATCTGCACAATAGTGTATATAAAGTTCGCTTTAGTTGCACGCGACAGGAGGATACCAGTCCGAGAAAGGAGACTTACATCGACGGCCCTCACTAGCAATCCCTCTCCACGTCGCCACTGACTGTGGGCAGGCCCAAGATAGTAAAACCCTGTGGGAAGGATGAGATGGATACCATGCATTAAATTTAATTCTACCATGGATATGAACAACAGCTTTGGTAAAAAGTAGGATATAAGTACATACCAGTCGCCAAGCGTTAATATGTAGAAATATGAAAGCAACCATCTCAATTGAACACGTTGCATCAGGTCAACTTTTCTTACCCGCATACCTGGGGCAAAGGGCACGTGACAGTTGATGGATACGATAAGGCAGCTGCTCTGGGGAGAAGATCAAAAGTCAACTCACCAGCTTCATCGACGCACATCGCCTGACGCGCGTGTGCCCGTAGGTGTGGGTCAGGCTCATCCACGTCACGCTCGAAACACAGACCACACGGACGAACATCCACGATACCCAAGAGGGGTGAAACCCATTTTCAAACGAGTGGGATTACAGACGCAATGCGGATAACTCGAGGCGACTAGGATGCATATACAAAAAGTATTTGAATCCTGAAACCAGGGTGGGCCTGGGAGGTTCAAGTGATGTGTGAGACAAAGTGAAGACCAAGGAACGATTTAAAATGACGAACAGCCAACTAAAAACGTTTGATTGGCATGGTAAGAGAAGTTCCACGCACGATGGAGCGATGGTGGAGCTGGAAACGACGACCGGGTTGACAGAAAAGGCGGGTGTTGAGACCAGGGAGATATCGAAGAGCTGGGTGTGAGTGCCTGACATTCTGGGTTTCGCAGTGCTCCTGAATTGCATTGAGATTGAAGTGGGACGTGTAGGACATGAGCCTAGACAGCTACAGGCTGTAACCGGTTATGAACTGCAACGATGCACATCAGGGTCGGGGAATTTTGTATGAGAGACGGAATAACCATTAGCACATACGCATGTGACATCGTTGCAGTGCACGATGCTCCAATGGTCCGCAACGGCGAACCCCTGTCAAGCTCAATGGGTATTTGCGGGGAAGACGGTGGGGTTTAATTGGCGTAAAAGCGAGAGAGCGGGCGTATACGACGTTTTTGTTGACAAGTCAAATTCGCCGGTTAGTCATGTGCACTGTATATCTCAACCGACGGGACGGTCGTTTACGTCTTCTGACTTGCCGGACGGACAGGTACCCGTAGACAGTCATGAATCATGACAAGAAAAAGTTTTCCTGGTTCGTGTGATCCTGCTTCAGCAGAGGGGCAGACTGTCATGTGACAGACGATACGGTGTCTATAAAACGGACGTTCATCGAATCGAAAACGCCGAACGAGAGAGAGAGCAGGGATGCGATACGCCACTCACTTTTTTACGTTCCCTACTCCAGGTTGGCGTCTGAAAGCAAACGGCCTATTGGAGTGAAAGGGTCAATCAGTATGACCGAGATCCCTGCAGTTTTTCATTTGTGCACGATCAGGGAAGAAAAGAAGTCTCACAGGTCCAAGGTCAGAAATCATGAAGAACAATGCTTGTACTCCGTAGCCGCATGTCCACTCGCTCCTGTGGGTTTCTCGACCTCCATCATGCAAGTACATGATGTTTTCGCTACGATGTCACGAAAAAGTGTTTCCATTCCAGCGCTTGATGTCGGTTTCAACCAAAGTGATCGCGCAGAAGCCTTGGCTGCGCGTCAAACCCTAGAAAACGGGCTCGAACAGGTAGATGGACGGTGTTCAGTAATGGAGTTGCACGATGGAATTGCTCGTCCAACGCGGTCTAGGTCAGACTCCGTCGCGTCTCCATTAGAAGGTCGAGTCCAAGGTCGAGTCACTTCCAATGGGCTTTCTCACGGCAATCCAACCCGGCCCAGGCATTCGACGAATGATCATGAACCCCATTATCGTCGACTTGTGAGTGTGGCGAATCTGAGGCAATCAGAATTGGACTCGGAGGCGAATGGTACGACATTTTTTTGTGCACCGCCATCAGTTGAAAGTTCCATTCCTCCAATCCTCCGAGTTGCTGTACAGGTACCTCCACAGATCCGCGTTCCATTAGCACCCGGAATAGAACACGCCCAAATCCCTACTCCTATTCCGTGAACACCCGTGCTTGCAGTATCCTGAACGTCTTGGGATCCTGTGGTTGCAGTTGCACCGCGCTTCGCCTCGGACAGACTACTACAGGATTCCAAGCGAACATGCACACCAAATCGGATATGAACGCCACACCTCGTCCAGTCCGAGATGGCACTAGGGGCTTTCCGACCTGGTAGGGAGAGCCAACACTCCGCACGCCAATAACAGGGGCTAATGCCATGAGGCTACGGCGCGCCGGACACACTAGCACAGCGCGGCACGATCTCGCACATGCGGCGCCGTATCTGTGTACCGCTCTCTACCACGTCGCCCCTCGTGGAGCGCGTTTGCAAGGGCTCGACCAAGATTGGCTATTCACCCTCGAATCCGATTCGCGAAATGAACGTGCTCTGAGCCTCCCAAAAAAATTCAAAACAGGTGTTTAGACACGCGTCGCGCACGTCACAGATCCTCCCCCCCCCCACCCCACGTCATTCATTCTCATCGCTAGCTGAGCCAATCTCCAATCTTTGTCCGGTTTCAATGAAATGCGTCATGCTTTGGCGTGGTGCTTATCGATGACGACCGCGTGGTGAGCCGGGTCGTGGTCTGTGAGAATGGACCGTGTTCTGACGGCGCCCGTGGTAGAAGCCGAGGTGGAGAGTGATGACCCTCCCTTCGAAGCGAGCGGGGATGATCGCAATTGATAGCGAAGAGGGTGAATCGCCTGGGGCCGTGGTGTTGACCACCTGTAGTGATCTTGCCTTACCGGGCGATCGCGAGTCTTGATCGAAATAAGGCCTCGTGGGTGGTGACTTTGCCCTCGGGAACTTCAATGCTCGTGCCAGTGTGGGCTCTGGCAACATATCGTTGGTGCGTCTTATCAAGATTCGATGATGAACAAAGTGCGCTTATATTATCGCAGAACGATATGCAGTAAATCTGGGCAGGGTTAACTCCATAAGTATACACATTATTCAGATACTTGAACTGGAGATTACCGAAATGAAATCTGGTTGCCGGGCTTTCTCCCCCGGTGACCCATCGAGATGACCATAGATATGTCGCCGGTAAAGATTGTCCCGGGGAGCTGTTGCCGGGATGTTTCGACGATCAGCTATACACAATAAATGAAACGTTTCGAGACGACGGTCAAGAGTCGTCGTCAACGTTTCAAGTCTCCCCACGAGGGGAAAGAAGGGGATCCTGGGGGATCACATCGGTGACCATCACTATTCAATCCTCGACGGTTCTCCCGTGTTCGAAATCCCCGTGCGTTCTTTCTAAGCGTTTACTCATCCGTGTTCATCCCGCTTACGAAGGATCTGCTTGATCGTCAGACGCAAATGTCAACTCGAATGGCCGCGCGCGTCAGTCGAGTCATCACCTCGGCACAGCTATCACTCGTTTCTTTCTCGGCGCACAGCCAATGTGTAATGCAAATTAAAACCTGGTCCTGCTAGCAGGAAAGTTCATGCTTCATCACGACATTGCCAACTTATCACCGCTCAAGTGTTCACGTCCATCTCCCGTGATAACCGTGGTTCGTTGGAAAGCCTGTTCGGGCCCGCGTGGTGTTGATGTTCTCGAATACAAGAGAAGTGTTCTTTGTTCTTCATAGTCTGACGGACTCCACCAGAGAGAGAAAGACGGCGTTCGTGAATTGGCAATGCGTTGATGAATGCGTAACCCCCCTTCTACCCCGGCGAGTGCTGATCACAGATTATAAACAGTTTGAGCGTCAAGGCATAGCCTCTCATCTCGGTCTCGAACTCGTCCGACGTCTGTTTCGTCTATTCCAAACCCATTCGAGTTTCCGCGAAGCAAGGAATGAAGTGAAACCCCCCTGGCCTTGGTATCCCCATCATGATGTTGATGCGACATAGCCTTACCAATAGTGATCCAGCAACGGCAACCATCTAAATGGCCGAAAAAGCCGACCAAGGAGGAATGTCCGGATTGGAGATTCCGTCTATTTCCGGGTTGTGAGGAGGAAGGGGTGGATTATCGATACATCAGCGTCCGGTGACTCACGCCGCATGCTAAGAATGCCCGGTCGGTGATTCCAAAGATGTATATGCATGAACGCATCGCGGTATTTTCCGTAGGTTGTTCGCTCCATAAGCATGGACTATCTATGGCTCACGGTCATTAAAGAAGAGATGCGGTCTGAGCTGATTGGGCAAAGGGGAATTTGCAGATGGTTCATGCTAAGAGATAAGATAATATTGGCCATTTCCCCATGTGCCTGGGTTCCGAGGGACACGGGCTGGGAAGGACGCAAAGACAGATATGGAAATGGGATGGGGCTAGACTTGGTGGGATGGGACGGGATGGGACGGTAAATGCGGCTGGTGTGGACGTCATGATCAGAATTAGGCTGGGCGGTAGTCGACTGTCAAGACCCGAGTTGAACCGGCCGGGGAAGTTCACTCTCCGGGTCGCAATGCCGCAGCCAGCTGGCACTTGATTCCAGTATGGGTATGGTACACGTTGCCTATATAGTGGGGTTGGAGCCTCGCCATAACCCAATTCGCCACTGGAGAGGATGGAGAGCAGACACAGCCGAATGTGTTCTATTGGAATAAAAGGTGGGGAAAGAGGGGCCCTTTTCCAATAGAACTGGAACGATCGCCAAGGGAGCTGTGTCGGAGGAGCGTCCTTTTCTAGTGGCCACTGTCAAGCCTTGCGCTGGAGTGCCTGGATGGACGGCAGCCAATAGCGTATGTTACCATTGGGGGAACAGGCTCGCAGGCACCCCCCGGATTCAACCAAATTGGTTGACTTGGCGGATCCAGGCGTCAAGCTGTGAACGGGGAGATATGGCGATGTGATCAAGGTGACGCCTGGGCGGAATATGCGGATCGATGGCCGACACGCTACGTTTGCATGTGGCGCGAGGTCTTATCGTGAATGTAGGATCCCATCGATGAGATTGTGGACTGATCGTGGGTTAGACATGCATGGCTACAGAGAGGATCATGACCCTCTCGCGTGGTCTGCAAATGGAGCATACATGTCTCTACTAGCATCTCTCACCCTATGCCCTCCAGCATGGCACCCATGGCGAAAAACAATAGAAACAGTGCCAGAACGGGGATTATGCAGCTACTACCCTTCCACAGCAACCCCTTTCCATCGACAGACACGTCGCCTGACGGATATGGCAAAACATGACCTGGTGGCTTGGAACATCCGACTGGCGTGACTTTTTATACACACGACTCAAAATGTCCGAGAAGCCGAGGTCGGGCCTGTATGCGCGCTTGTGCGTCTCCACGGGATTGCGCAGTCCGCATGATTCTCGAGAAATACAGGAAAGGAACACTGGACGTTCGATAGGAAGGAGGGGGATAGGGCGGGTGGGACGAACAGGAGACGCGCATGCTCTCCCTGGGTTCTGCGGGATTCTCTGAGAAAGGACGACATGTGGAGAGCCGGTAAGCGGAGCTATTGTTGGTTTTGCCAATCCTATGGCACGAAGACACCGGAGCATGATGCACATGAACGGTCAGACTGATCTTATCTTACGATGTGATAATCTTGGATTGTCCCACAATTATTCGATAACAACAGCTGGGACGGCATGAGACACGAATACTTGTTTGCGTTCGTAGTCGTGAGTACGGAACAACGAACATAGTGAGACCAGAGATGCCTTGTACACCTCCTGTGTGGAGGGGGATGAATGTGGTAGCCGTGGCGAGCCGGGTAACTCGGCCGACCCCTCCCGCGACATTTCCCCTCCGCGAGGAGCACGGAAAAGCACAGGAACGATAAGCTACTCTGGGCATGTGGAGGTCGGTGGATGATTTGCAGCGATGGGTGGATATCTAAGCTGTGCCGGTGGACAAGCGTGTTGTGGAAGTCAGACAAGGCACCGAGACAAAGCCTTGTGGGCTGGGTGAGTCAGCAGGTGTGGCGCGGTTGGTCGGGCGAGTCATCACGCTTTTCCGGGACGAGCCGCACATGAGTTGGATGATTCGGATTGCGATAATCGAGCTGGACATGCCGCGAACTCGAGGCGGGGAACGTGTGCAGCGTTGGCTCGGCCGTGCCCGATGTGGTGAGCAGACGGCCAATGGGGACGGTGTATCGCACGTGAGGCGAGATCTGAGATGCGGTACTGGAGGGCAGCCCGATTTGGGTAATGGGGTGGACTGCTTATGGAATGATTGCGCACGGGGTCTGAAATGGATGCCTTGTATTGCCCGACCGCGTTTTGTGTGTTTCTGTCTTTGTCAAGCAAGGCAAGCTGATGCGATGGTATATAATCCCGCTCTCCTCCGCCCGCTCACGTCCCTCCTCAGACCCCCCGTGGCTCTCCCATCCCCTCCCGTCCCGTACGAGCTGCCCTTTTTTATACTGCCCCCGCGGCGAATCGTAATCCCCGCCACCCCTGCCTCTCCCCACTTATAACCATCCTCTCAGCCAGCCTTCCCTCCCTCGCCCCGTCATGCCACGCCTACCCACCTCTCTCCTCATCGAAGACGGCCCTCCCCCGATGCTCGCATACGACAGCGCATCCTCCTCATCCAGTGCATCCCCCTCATCGCCGCCCCCTCTCCGCCATCGCTTACGGCGCAACCGATCCCCTTCCCCCACGTCGCGCCACATGTCTCACAACTACTCCCACAACTACTTCGCCCCATCCCGCCCATACTCCCCCTCATCGCGCGAAGCCGACATTGCCCGCCTCCTCGACCCTGCCTACGCCTCTCCTGCACCTCACTCCCCCCTCACCAAGTCCCCCAAGATGGCACCCAAGGAGGTCTACGTCGACCACCACGGTGATCTCCACGATCCCGATTTTCGCGACTTTCCCACCTTGGGCCACTCCCGTCAACCCCGTTGGGACCCGGGCTACAGAGATGACGACGACTCGGACGACGAAGAGTCCGAAATCGAGCAGCAGCGTCCCTCTTTCGACCGTCACCAACGCAGACCATCCTCGACTGTCACCTACCACCCACCCCCTGTCTACTATCCCTACGAGGAGCCTGCTTCCTACGAGTCGCGTTACCTAGCAGAGGACGAGGATGAAGAGGGCGAGGAACTCGTGCACGCGCCACTGAAAGAAAAGTCATTTTACCGCAGACCCAGGTCGCCCACAAAGCGATCCAAGGGCCAAGCCGAGAAGCAGTCCCCTTCTGCCACAGAGGGAGACCGTGTCATCGAAGCGGATTCCGAGTGGACGTGAGTTCAAACTTGCGCTTGTATTCGCATCTTTGCTCATATTTCCTGTCCAGGCCAACGTGCACTCAGAATCTTCGTCGTCAATGGCAAGCCATCACGCTCAGTTTGCGTTTTAGTCTCTTCAGGACGAAACGAAGACTGAGACGTCGTCTGACGGGTTGAGCAAAACCTGCCCCTTTCCCGTCATTCGCAGCGCGTTACTGCGCACCTTGTATATGCAATCCCTTTTTTCGTGCGTTTGCCACCTAGGGAATCGCGACTTATGCGCTCCCTCATCCACAATTGGACATGGGACATGTCGCACCACGCGCCCCCCTCAGATCCGCATGCGCCACATAACCACCTTCTCACCATACTTTGTTGCCGCTGCCCTGCATTCCCGCGCAAACCGCGGTTTCCACACCACCCTATTGAGCGCCACCGTCATCCTATCTTCATTTTCCGTTCACAGCCGCTGGATTTTTCTTCATTTTCGCAGTCCATATTATTATCTGATTGGCATCATTTCCATCCCTCGGCACATTATGCATCCACACTACTACTTTTTCGCATGGAACGGTATCTATTCTCATCTATCAAACGCATGTCCCCTGGAGGGTCTTGGACAGTCATCTCGACGACCATTTGGAATGAACAGGGGAAGAAGGAGAAAGAGAGACATCTCCGCTCACGAGTGGAACGGAACTTACGAGTCGTATAGGATAGTTACTCCTGCGAAGAATGAAACGAAATGAAACATCGTCCGTATGTGTGTGCGATCGCGAGCCGAATGGTTTCGATGAATGTTTAGTAACGAATTCGAACATAAGCGTTTGTCAATACAACTTTGGAAACTTGAACGATAGACTAGCCTTAAATTATCGCCAATGGTGGACTTTCAGCGGACGCTTCCAGCCTCTACTGAGACCAATCATCGGACATCAATTTTTCTAGACTAGACCATACCGAGCGCGTTCGTACCCGCGGGACTATGCGAAAAGAACGCAGGAAAATACACTTTCGGTAAGATTCCGTAAACACCGGTCCTAGAATCAGGCTAGCATGCCTCCGAATAGAACACACCTTGCGAGATTGCATTGGCACCCACTAAATTCACCCCTGCGCTGTTCCCACTGATCCCCGTCGTCACGTCAGGGTTCGTCGACCATGTGGCGCGCTACTAGTCTTGGACAGAACGAGCAAAAATCCGAATCTGCACGCTGGGCGTCTCGGCGAGTACCTGTCAACGAACGGCATCGGCCAGGACCAAAATGACGGGCTTTTACAGTAAGTCATCAACGACACCGACATATTCGAGTTCAAGCCCTGCACTGACATGCTGCAGTCTGCATCGTCGGCAACACGGGTCTGCCCTTTGACATGACCACGAAAAGGCGATGGCGGTCCGGACAAAACAGGGATCAAAACATGCGTCGGCGAGTCTTTGTTTTACGTCTCTCATTCCTTAACTCGGTCGTTCGGTGGTGGTCGGTCCGGTGATTGAATAGAGAATAGAGAAAATTGAAAGAGCTAGGGTGCGTGTACGTGAGACGCGCGCGCGCGACACGATTCCGGACGTTTTCGAGCGCGTCGCTTGAGCCGGCAAAAGGCAAGTAGAACGCTTTTTGGGGTGGTGCTAAATCTTAAAAATTTACTCGGCTGGAGCGACAGGTCCGGGTTTTCCAGCCTCGCGGAACGTACGAGCGTCAAACGCCGTCTGTCGGGTTGCGCGAACAGGATAAACGACGATCTTTTCGCTCGCTATCAGATCGCCGACTGTGTATAGGCCCCACACTCTGCGTAAATTGGCTGCAAGTCGATCAGGAGCCATGTCCACGCTGGTGTGCTCGTGCAGGTAATCAAGTGCTAACAAGCAAAAGCGTTGGTTATATGCGTTCAATTTACGTCTGACATATTCAAAAAATGTCTCTAAAGAGATGTGGTTAGTACCTGACGCTGTTCAGGAAACCCGCCGACTTGATGCATGTGGCCGCCCCAAAACAAGTTTCATGCATGTATGCTCTTTGAAACGTCCTGTGCACTCCATTCCTCCCCTTGAACGTTCCAACAGATCTGATAAGCATTTGTTCGTCTTCAAATTTCAATATCCATGATTTGGCGACCTTTTGGGATAAATGCGCTTACTCGGCGTTTGAATCTTCTTTTTTTTTACATGATTTTCCTGTCGTTGATGACCTCTTCGTAGGCACACGCCCGTTTTCGTGGTTGTTGGCGGGACGACTGATTCGGATGCAACCTCATACGAGAAGACTTGGCACGCCCTTTGCGCGCGTCCGCCCCGGAGACCGAGGTTTCGTACTTGCTATAATATCCCTGGACGTACTCCCACACACGAACTCAGGGTTTTTTCATCAGCCCTGTGAGGCTGCGTCCTGTCAGGACGTTGCAACCAGGCGTGGTCAATCAAACAATTATAATTTGGTAACGATTTGATTCCGACGACCATCGAAGAAGACCTGGACCCAAAGACTCCACTGGCGCGTGGTAATCGTCCGTTTTTTTGAGTACTTTTCTAGTGCATCGTTGCCATCGCCAGCCTTGCTCCCCGAAACGTCTGCGATCGTGCCATCCACTCTTCGTCTGCACACCATACGAGACGTTCCATGTCAAGTTCCGGTTTCGGACCTCGTTATCCCCCCGGACCACCGCGTGTTCCAGAGTCCATACCAACCGATATCATATCTAACCGGACGCTTCACCTCATGTATAATTCAATCGGTCATCTCCTTCTCATCTTCTGAACGTTCCCTGACTGCACTGGTAACGTGCGCCCGTTCGGTTACCCGCTTGTCATTGTACCTGACCGGCATCGCACCGCGGCACTTTGGCTTCACTGCCGTCGACGTCGTCACCGTGACCTGTGCGCTCCATACAATGTCCACGTTCGTTTCATTCCCGCGCACGGACGAAAATGTGGTTGCCTCGCGGATCCCGCATGGTCGCTATCTACCCCTCCTGGCGCAATACCGACACACTGCTGGCCCTGCGGGGGCTGTGTGTGTTCTCCTGTAGTCCCCTCCCTTTCCCCTTGAAGCTGTTCGTGTCACGAAGTCCAGGAACCTTGCGGGGTTTTCGCCTATTTTGCGCCCGGAGGCTCGGAATATCCTGTATTCCCGGAAAGACGGTTCTCTGTGTCCTCGTTGACGCCACTTTTGAGGTTCTGGAGGAGTCTGCTGCTATCGCATTGCACGGCTTGATTTAGTTTGTGGGTTACCATGGTTCGATACGAGCCACGTGGTGATGTTCTCCCTCGATACCCACATTGACTCCCGATCGTTGCCTCTCATCTGGTCAAACATACGTTGCGTTCCTGTGACGTATGATCACAGTACGCCCCGTCTATTCACGCTATACCATCTATATTCATTTCACTCCGCCTCCGCCTCAACCCCGCCTTTCACATTCAAGGTTCTCTATGACGAAGGATATGTGCTCATGGTTATGACGAGCGTTCATATCGGAGATGCTTCACTCCCCTGACTGGCATGTCTCGGCACCCGGCGAAGTCCCTTGTTGTAATCACCTCGAGGACGCCGCGTTCTTGCCTTTTGGCGGTCTCATGAATGCCCGTAGACCCAATGGCAAGAGCCGGACTGGATGTGGGTACGAGGGTTATTGGCTCGAACTCCAAGCTAGAAGATCGCACTGCATGTTCTATTCTGTGCTTCTGTGGCGCGGTGCGTCTTGCGCAGTCTTCCGTGTGGTGAGCGATCAGTTGAAGGGACTGATCGCGAGGACCTGTACGCTACGGTGCTCCGGGCCTCCGGCGTTCCGGCGTATAGCCTTTGATAAGGTGGGGTGTGGAGGGTTCATGCAATTCATTCACATTCTCTTTCATGATTTTCGATCGTCGCGCGCCACACCGGCTAGGGAGGTTTTCCGTGCTATGCATGTGGACATGAAAGCACTGGTCGTATGCCGATGCATCGATGGTTCTTGACGCATCTTGGCGAGCTAGCGACGCATGACGCACCGATCTTGGTAACCGACTGCAATGACGTTGAACCGGTTTTCCTTATGACGTCGATTGCGTCCCAAATCGAATCGAATCGGACCACCACAAGAATGTGGGCCGACTCTGTATCTATATCTATATCTGATACACGCCGCTCAGTATCCGATTGGTTCGAGAAGGTAGGCCTCGCGTTGGCGCATCGTCGACGCTCCTATCCCGACACGTTTTTGCAAGATAGGGGGTTGTTCGTGCTGATATGATCCGGCTTCTAGGGTACTTTGTTTCTGGCGTCAGGGGCGGCACGTGGAGGGGTGTCCGCCATTATCGTAGGCACGACGTTATCGTGTTCGGTTTGTTATTTGCCCCTATCTTATCCGGGTAGATAATCGCATGACAGCACGGAACCGCTTCTGATATGGGGACGATACAAAGGTGAGTGCACTACGCCCATTTCGCCCATATTTCAACGTTCTTGATTGTGCCTACCAAGAGCGAGCGATTACTATTGGTTGCACTTGCGCCGTGGTCAATCGTACCATTGAAATATGGACCGGTCGACCATTTGCTACCTTGATCCAGGTGAGTTTTTTCCTGATATGG
Source organism: Boletus holoroseus (assembly GCA_038093245.1). Taxonomy (NCBI): domain Eukaryota; kingdom Fungi; phylum Basidiomycota; class Agaricomycetes; order Boletales; family Boletaceae; genus Boletus; species Boletus holoroseus. The sequence goes on from JBBPRU010000100.1 coordinate 12,254, forward strand.
AAAGATTATATATACTTAGGGGTCTTTCTTTGTTGTCAGGTGTCCAGTGTGCGATTAGAGTGACCGGTTGGCGCCTTCAGCAGGTATTCTAGACCTTCATATGTCGGCGATAAGATGGTAGTACACTGTCAGCCCGAGTTCGCCGTGAGGCATCCATGATCGTTGGCAGGTTATGATAATAAGATGATTATCGCGCTTTTGCGTCGGGGTTCGAATGGAAATTGGCCTCCTGACGCGGCATTATCAGAAGGATGGCAGACGGCATTTCCAGAAGGGGGGTAATTTCGAACTATTGAGTGCGTTGGCGCGGTTCGAGGAGGAACGTGTTGGCCAACGATTACAGTCGCACGGGTCCCGGGCCGGCCAACTGGTTGGCGGCCGTCTGCGGTTGTGGCGTCCTGTTTATCGATCGCACAGGCTGACTAAGCCGTTTCCTGTCAGCGACCGGTTGCACGCTTTGCCGTCCGACAACGAGCGGACGAAGGTGATTTATCATCATTTTCGTGACGTTGTAACCTCTTTTGAGGTGTGGTTAGAAGTGCCGCAGATTACGGCGTCATCGCAGATCAATGTGATTGATCGTCATCGTATCATTGCAGTGGGATTTCCGTCTTTGTTGGTAGAATACCCTATTGATGCGGAGCTAGAGATCTGGGTATTGGTGTTTTGTGAAACAGTGCAGAAGAATTGGCATGGATCCAAGTGATCGCAAGATTCCCCGGATTCAATGGTCGTGTACTCATTTATACCCAAACGCTGACTGAGCTCGCTGACAAGAACGCTTTGTAAACTGAACCCCTGTCAGACGTGCACGTGCGAGGACGGAAGCAACTGGCCGCATATACGCAACCAGCTCCGACGTCGGACGGCAACGCGTGAGTAGGAGGCAAGGGATGATATATATATATATATCGCATTCTCTCCCCCGGGTCTTTCGCATCTCACTTCCATCGGTCTTGGGCCACGACGTTCCCGCGAGGAGTCTCAACACGCTCCCAAGTTCCGCATTAACGTCATATACAATGGCCGGTACGACTCAGAAAGACGCGTCGCCCGTCGAAAAGGCACGACCGGGCGCATCGTGGAGAGACAAGGAAGAGCAAGTGTTGCCCAAGAACCGGTTAGGTATCGTGTTCTTTGGCCTGATGTGCACCATGTTCTTGGCGGCACTCGACCAGGTGCGTCCGAAAGCGGTCATCTTACTCAGAGTCGGTTCTGAACTGCGTCGTCATTGATAGACGATCGTTGCGACTGCACTCCCGACGATCGTCGCCAAGCTCGGAGGTGGGAGTAGCTATGGTTGGGTTGGGAGGTAACGTCGTGTTCTGCTCATGACTGCGTGCAAAAGTTTGTTCAACGTCGGATCTTGATAGCGCATACATGCTCGCTGCGGGCGCTTTTGGGCCCCTGTACGGGAAACTGTCAAACATGTTCGGTAAGCGCTGACACGTGGTGACCCGTCAGCCAAGCTTCCCCCCTGACGCACTTTCCAGGTCGCAAGCCAATTCTTTATTTGTCCATACTCATCTTTTTGGTATGTGCTCCGAAATCGTATGTCCTTTTGGGTGCTTATCTGCCCATTTTCAGTTTGGCTCTGCCATGTGTGGAGCGGCACAGAGTATGACTTGGTTGATCGTCTGCAGAGCCATCCAGGGTATCGGAGGCGGTGGCATCATACAGCTCGTTGTCATCACCATATCGGACATTGTGCCATTGAAAGAGTCCGTGATGGTGTCTTGACTTGTTCTATCACACTGACGGTCATACAGTCGTGGCAGGTACGGTGGGTTGGTTGGTGCCACGTATGGCATTGCAAGGTAAGATGTCTTTCAATCCTAACCCTGCACGTTCGCTTACGAACCCTTTTGACAGCGTCGTAGGACCGCTACTCGGCGGTGTGCGTTTCCTGCTTTTCGTTTGTCCTGCTACTTTTTCACACGTCCCAAAGGCATTTGCGGAACACGTCTCGTGGAGATGGTGTTTCTTCATTAACCTGTACGTCGTCGTTGTTCCGAGTCGTCCGGATGCCCGTGTTTCGTATTGACAGCTGTCCCGAGGCCCACTGGCGGCGTTGCAGCGGTTGTTCTGTTTGTTTTCCTCAACCTTAACCCCCATCAAAAACGACCGATGAGGGATCAACTTGCCGAACTTGATGTCATCGGACTCGTTTGTTTCGTCGGTGGCGTCGTCTGCTTGCTCATCGGCTTTGATTTTAGTCAGACCACGTGTGAGTACCAATATTACGGCCGCGGTGTTACCTCGTTTGTATTGTGGGGTTAATGAACTGGTGTTTCAAGGGTCTTCCGCAAAGACGATTGCTCCGCTTGTTATTGGAATTGTTTTGCTCATTCTTGGTGGTATCAATGAAATGTTTACGAAGCGCTCTGCGATTATCCCTGCACGGTTGTTCAAAGTGAGCTGTCATGCTGGCTGATTTAAGGTGTACCTAACAAGATGTCAAAGACTCGCACCACTGGCGTCATTCTCATCACTGTTTTCCTTCATGCCGTCGTCTTCTTTTCAGTGTCATAGTAAGTGGTGACGGCTCAAACATGATGTATTTCAACTGAACTTGACACCCAGTTACCTGCCCTTGTTTTATCAAGGTTGATCTCCCCTTTTACTACACATGCACGAGAACTGATGTGTGTTAGTGCTCGGGGCGTCTGCCACTGGTTCCGGAGTCAAGTATGCGTCATACTCTTCCCTGTATTCCTGTCGACTCATGTTACATACATAGGATGCTCACCTTCTCACTCGGCGCTGCTCTCATATCTATTGTTTCCGGATTGGTCATGTCGAAGACAGGAAAGTATCGTCCGATTATATGGGTGGCATACACCGTGATGACCCTCGGCGTGGGTCTCATGATCATGCTGGATTATACATCAAGCCTGTGTGTATTTCCAATCTACGAGTTCTTGTTGTCATGTTCACCCGATTTATAGCGCCAGGCAGGAGGTTTTCCCTCTGATCATGGCCCTTGGAACCGGATGCCTGTTCCAGGTACCGCTAATCGCTCTCCAAGCGGCGATGCCCCTCAAGGACATGGCTACTGCCTCAAGTGGCTTCATGTTCCTTCGGTAAGTCCGTTATAACATCATATCTTCGACCTGTAATGAAATGATGGACACTTTCAGTACCGTTGGAGGTGCTGTCGGGATTGCTATCGGCGAAGCGATCATCGCAAGCGTCCTTCCCGAGAAACTCACGAGCATTCCCGATTTCGCCAGCCTTGGTATTGGCACCACGGTTGCTGAGCTGAACGACAGCGTGGGCATGGTTCATTTGATTCCTGTGAGAAGCCGTGCTCTGTTCTCTAGATGAGTTGATGCTGACCTACGAAAATGAAATCAGGACATCACCCTTCGCAATGCTGTATTGCACGCGTGGTCAGAAGCGATCGGCACGATATGGATCATGTCCACGCCCATATGTGCCTTTGCGTTGATTTTGACGTTGTTCTTGCGCGAGTATTCGCTAGATCGCAAGACCGTGCGGAGCGGCGAAGCCAAGAGTCCCGGAGATATTGAGCAAGGCGCGACAGAATCTCTGGATAACGAAAGAGATCTGCAAGCATTGAAGCCATTGGATGACGACCCTGATAGTACGACCCCAACCAACACCGATGCTCACCCCGAGGAGCTGGACGTGGACGAGGAGAAAGTGGCGGCATAACGTCGCATGATCATGATCGTTAGATTCCCGAGCAACGCATTGATATCCGTTAATTAGCATGACAAGGGTGGCTTTTAATATGGCATACGGTACTAGTTATACCCTCGGCGTAGAGGCCCATCACGGAACAATAAATTATCGAGTTGTTTATTTGCCTGGGTAAAATGTGGGTTATAAATAGCTACCGATGAGGACTCATCAGTGATCGACTATTCCAGACCATGTATTGCGTAATACATACTCTACCAATTACTTACATAATTCCACGGCCCCCCTGGACCCGCGAGCTTATCTTTTTTCCTGGCCACTTGCATGTACCCCTCAAATCCCTTTCGCTATTCACACTAGAACGCCGACGATAACAAAAACACGGATAACCTTTACTACTTTCCAATACCACAAACGACACAAGTCGCTGAGGGGCTCAATCAGTTCACGAGGCGGATGAACCGGACCGGAGCAGGTGACATTTTTGAAAGTGAGACCCCGAAAGGTCCAGAGCTTAATAATTTATTGATCCTCCGACTGTTCGGCATGTTCGGCATGTTCGGCACAGCTCGCCTTGCTCACCAATGCCGCATGGGTCCGTGCACTCATGCCCCAAATCCCAACATTCCGTCTCGCCTTTAGGGATGAATTTTTTGTTCTCAGAGGTTCAATAGAGCGCGTCGGCAGAGCGCTAACCCATATCGGGTCAGTGGCGGGTTATGTAAGGACACTTTGCGCAAGAAAGAGCGAGCAGCAAGAGAAAATGGAGAACTTGTTGAAGTTCGAAGACAAAGACGGTCGAGGGAGTGGTGTGCGGGTCGAAGAGAATCTGAGAGCGGTACCGTCGACGTTGAAGAAAACGAAACGCGCGGACAAGTTGGTTAACCAAAATCATGGAATTTTGGCTTGACATTCCCGTTAGGTAATTGAGCTACATATGACGAAGACTTCCAGGTAACTCCAAACTGGAAAAGCTTTTTGCCTCGTCAACGCATCAGTGCACGTC
>JBBPRU010000101.1:0-16894 GCA_038093245.1 Boletus holoroseus
GGTCATTGTCCTGCTGAAAAATTATGTTAGGAGGATTAAGATCAGAATACTGCAGAGTATTCAGCAGCTCATCCTTCAAAATATGAAGGTAAAGGTCACCATCCAAATTTTGGCAGCATAGCCAACTCCCTGCCAAGTCATACACCCCCACATCATCACAGAACCTCCTCCAAACTTGACAGTCCCCTCTACCAACCTGTTACTGAGCCCCTCACCTGCCTTTTTCCATACCCATTTGTGTCCATCTGACCCTAGACAATTGATTTTGGTTTCATCAGACCATACTACCCTCTTCCAATCATCTACATATAGTCCAATCTTTGTGGGCATAGGCAAAGTCCAGACAAGCCTTGTGATGTCTAGCAGAAAGAAGAGGGCATTTGGACTTGACTACTGCCTTCATACCAAAGTTTTTCAAGTGAAGGTGGACTATGCTGGCAGATAGAGGCTTGTTAATGATATTGGAGAGTGTTTTGGTCAGGTCTGCAGGTAGCTGTTAAAACCGAGACAGATCTCCGATGGATAACTCCGGAACTCCAGAGTTATGTGTGGAAAGGCTCTGGCTTCACCTTATGTGGTGTGCCAAGCTTGGGTTCACACCTAAGATTTTGGAACGGAGTAGTGCAGAGAAGGACGGGAGGAGAAAGGGAGTTGGGGATTGTATTTAAGTCAATTACAAGCTAAAGTACAGAGATCGTACAGAGGTTTATATATGGAGGCAGAGAGTCATATTACTAAGTATCACTAAGAGTATTGGTAAGGAGTATGGAGTCGGATGTAAGGAAGCCAGAGCTACATATGCTCCTAAGTGAACACAGGATTGGAGGTATGTACAAAGTGGAAACTAGTACAAAAGGAGAAACATAACAAGAGTTACTATATACGGATGTATGTATGGATGTCTGGAACTCTGGAGATACGTCTTGCACGAGAACGTACCAGAGTTGGTCAGATGGGGTTGGAGTTGACTTTACAGGATATGACAGTAGCCAGGGGTTTGTACATCATATGTTCCCACTAATGCTAAGCAGAACTCCCATGCCCATAACCACTATTCTACATACACTCAAAAACTACAAAACATTGGAACAGTTTTTGGAGTCACTGTATCAAGGCCAAACCCCTATCGCTTATGTGATATTCCCATGCCACCACTGTTGCACTTGCAACATTCCCATGAAGCCTGCAATGCTGTCATTCTGTGCTGCTTCTATTTGCTTTCCCCTTAATCTGTGGTTTATCCCCAGATCTTCCCTTAGTCATGCACAATCTGCATTATGGATCTCTTTCATTCCCTTTCATTACAGACATTGCTTCTTTCCACATTCCCATTATAATATCATGCCCATCACCCACAACTATGCTTCTTGTTCACTTAGCTGTTGGTGTGTGCTTCTTCTTTATGGTCTGACTTTTATCTAGTATATATTAGTAAGCATACATAGCATGGTCTGTGCACCTGAGTACATACTATAAGTAGCAGTATTCTACAGTTGTATTCCTTACGCTGAAATTCCCTTTTACTCATTGGATATCAATTATGATATTGACCTTTTAAGTCTCCTGAGGTACATACTGTACATTCCAATGGCCAGCAACCAACAATCATACATTGTCTCTTTATGTTGTTGTTGGTTTTGGTATAGTATTCTTGCTGGGTCATAACAACATTGGAATACCATATACACATGATAGAGAGTGTAATGACTTTATAGTAGTGTAATATACTAAATTTGGGATCCATAGTGGTGAGATATGTATCATAGGATCTAAGTGTAGCCAATGCTACAAACATGGTTGTAGGATATATTGCAAGGGAAGGATGTGAAGAATCCTTTCAGACCCTTTGCCACTCGGTATTCCAGCTGACCCAGACCCTTCTAGCAGTATTCCTGATTCATTCAAATGTATGGAAATCAATTCAGATGCTGTCACCCTGCCACTTGCATTTCTGCCACTGCACATGCCTCAGTTTCCATCATTTCATTTTGTCTTGATTTCTGTTCATACAATTGACCCTTTGTAGCATTTTCAACCCCACCCTACAATACAAGGTGTGTTTAGGCATATTTTTCCTTGGACCAGTGCTCAGATTACCATCATAGCATTGACGTGGCACTCAATCTGTTAGCTACTACAGAATACACCTACATATGCTTTAGTTATATTTTCTTTCCTAGAGCAAAAGACAAAATGTGCACACAATGACTAAAAAAATGCACTGATTTGTATCTGCATTGGAGTGCCAAGCAGCCCACAGACCAGCTACATTAATTAAGGTTTGCTTATTCAATTCATTACAAACAATTCCAATCCATTACAAACTTTACTATGAATAGTTCTGAACCTTACTATAAACCATTACATGCTTTACTATGAACTATTATGAACTTTACTACAAATTGTAAATCTTACTAAAAACTGTTATTAATGATTTCCAATAATATTACAAGCTCTTATAAGTGTCATACCATCTAATAATGACTCTGAGCAAGTGCAAACTGTTATGACCTAGTCCAAATACAAATCAACACAACAACCATAAGATAAGAGATGATAGAGGATCATCAATGGCTAGCATTGGAGTGGACCCCAGAGGACTTGAAGGGTCAAAGTTGTATCTGATATCTGACACAGTAAAAGGCAATTTCAGCATCCAGAATATAATGTAGACTACTGGTACTTATAGTATTGTATTTGGGTGCACAGATCATGCTATGTACACTTATCAATAATTAGAAATGAAAGTGAAATGATCTGAAAGAGAACATGCATCAATAGCAGGGTGAGTGACTGTGACTGACATGAGTGATGAGTGTGATATTATGATGGGGGGAGAGGCAGTGTCTACAAATGAAAGAAGGAAGGAATACCATAGATCTGTGAAAGTGAAGAGAAGCAGCATGGAATGACAGCATTGTGGGTTTCATGGGAAAGCTGTGAAGGCAACAGTGGTGGTGTGGGAATATTGCATACATAGATGTGATAGGGGTTATCCTTGGGATACCATACACACATAATAAAGAGTGTAGCTAGTTTATAGAGGTGCAATGCTCTGTGATTAGGACAGTATAGTGAGATACTGGCAGGTTGTTGATGTAGCAAAGGCTACTGTTGTGGAACTTAGGACAAATTATGTATAAGGGGAAATGTTGAAGAATCCTTTCACAAATGATCTGCAGGTCATGGTCACTACTGCCAACAGATTGTGCAATATTATAGTTATCCCAATGTGGCCAAGGATGTGTAAAGCAGTCAAATCAAAGACATCTATAAATAATCTCAAACATGTGGTGAGTCGCATGACTGATGAAGCTGGCTCTCAATGCCACCTGTTACCCAATATCACAGCATGCAAGTCCAATTAATCTCAAAGACCTTGAATTATGGTGAGATATTTTGCATATAATATCTATTTCAGTGTCCATCTAGCTTTAGAATAATAGCAATATCCATGTTTGGCTAGCCCCTGATCCAGAACAGCCTGTGACCCCCATCTACATATATAAGTGCTACCCTATGCAGCAAATCCTATCCTACAAATGCATTGAGTCTGTCATGCCTGTGAGCCACTAGTGGAGTCCTACCTGATGGAATCCACCAGAATGCCATAAAGTCCCTGAGGCATTGAGTCCATCCACAGACTGGTCATAACATTCCTCTTGACCTCATTCATGAAGTAATGCAGCTCACCATTCTGCTGCATGATTTCAACATTGAGTCTGCAGAAGATAGCCATGGACTGTTCTGGCCTGTCTATGTTTCTTGTAATCCAGCTGCTGGAGATAGGTCTTGTGAATAAACAACCCAAACCATGCATTCACCTCCTTGTGGTGGGTGAGAGAGCCTACATCTGCACAATTGAACTGTTCTGGATTCAGCCTCACAGACACTGCCCTGCTAGTTTTCAGCTGCTCCCTGGTCTATGAGACAGACCATCCATCAGCCATGATGAGATGCATCACAGAATGACCCTTACTGTATCTTGTTTAATGACTAACATGACATGGCCTCCTCACCCCTCCATTTGCCACTGGCCTCCCTCCAAGTGTGGACCACATGTAGAGGCTGATCACATACCATGGATACCCTCCGCTCACTGATCTCCTCCAATGTTGATATATACATACAGTACTCCTGGGAGATCCATATCCCCTTATGTCTTGACATTGATGACAGGTATTCCCAGCTGTATTTTGTCTTGTCACCTGGCCTGATAATGCGGTGACCACAATCACTGTTTGACCACTTGAGCACTGTGCCATCTGGAATCAACACAGAGCCCATACAACTCAGAACCTCTGTGCATGGTCTCAGCTGATTTTCAGATCACACACCACCTTTATCTTCAAGCCCACCCAATCAAGCTGGTGTGATAGTGGCCATATGCACAGGGGGGTTTGTATTACCTTTATGTTCACAATGAAGACATCCATCTTGCCTGCATTCATCCAACCATATAGGCTCCTGGATGAATAGAATTGATTTAATGGCATCTTGAGTATTAGAGGACCCTCACCTGTAGTTGATCATGTAGTTGATTCTGCCTATGATGCAATCATACAATAGGATATGAGAAATATAATGTATTTTGGCATTGACAATGATGTCCTTGAACTTGTGCCAGGCCACATATGATACTTCATATAGAGCTCTGTCCTGTATTATGATGAGTTGTATTATGATCCAGAGCTGGGTGTCACAGATCAGGGCATATGCCAGGTTTGTCTGCACAGAGTACATAGCATTTACCCATTCATAGATCCTAGCCTTGACCATGTCCCCCTTTCATAGCTGACTGCCCAGAGCATAGAATATGAATTTCAGGAGTATCACAGATGCCACTGCAAACTCCACTGCCAATATTATACATATGTATTGTGAATGTAAGATTGTGACCCATATCTTGGACTGTCTCACATTCTCAGGATGGATCTGGTACGTAGATGATACAATATGATTTGGACTCCCTGGGTGGTGGTGCAATTTGAGAGTGCAACTGGGGCACATTGGGCAACTCAGAGAATGTTATTATTGAAACTATTTAGTTTCTATTGTCTATGGACTATTTCCTACTTACACAAGCCCTATTATACTTATGCCTTATGCCTTGTGCCTTCACATCTAGATGTGTCTTCATAGACCACTCTAGACTTTGTCATGTGTAAGAGAACAGTCTAGAGTAGCTGTAAGTGACTAGAGATACATAAGTGAGAGGGGTGGATGCATACCTCAGTCAATGGATGAAACAACTGAGGATGCCCACTGCACAATATGAACAAAGTCTGCAATGAGTCACATGCAACAACAAACAGTGGCAAATGTAGGCTGGTCTACTTGGTGGTGTGCTGCAATATCAATGCAATACAAATGGAACAATAGAGTGACAGAGTGGTAACAAGATATAATGATAGCAATATAAAGAGACATATGTATTGTAGTGTCAACAGACTGCAGTTGGGATCCAATACTTCAATTCCTAGTGTTATTGCAGTTGCTTCATTGGCAAGTGTGTAGTGCTGATGAATAGACAGTATGAATTGCTATCATAACATGGCCAGTCTATTGTGTGGCATTAAATGCTGGACAATATGCACCACAATTGGGATGTTTGCTGCTAACTACATGCTGGCTACATGCACCCCCTTCCACACACCAAAGGGGAGTGTTCATATAGCTTATACACCCCTCAGGAATATATATATGTGGGCACACCTCAAGACCTTTCATTCCTTGCCTGGGGATGTTGGGAAGTAACAAATGCTAATATTACTGCCTCTGATGCCTTGTTTATATGTACTACTATATCCTATGGAGCATGCACCAGCTCAGACACATGCACCAGAGGCCCTGGGTCTCTCCACATAGCCTCCTGCATTTTTGCATATGCATTGGAGATCCCCTAGCTCTTTATCAGTGGGACCAGGATTGTTTGTGCTCATTGACACTTGCTTGAGAGCTTCTGATGCAGTTATCCTTCCCCTTCAGCTTGACATGTTCATCCTTGCTCATTCACTTTTGGTTGATGTCAAGGAGGGATGCCAGTGTGATCATACACTGCTGGTATAACTGCACTTTACATCTGTCAGCAAACAGGGATCTGATGGTGGATGAGATGGTACTTATGTATGTACATCAGGACTGGACAGGCAATGGATGACCTTTGTCGAAATGTCTGGTTTGATCCCCCACTTCATTGCAAAGCAAGATCACTCTGGTAGTTTCTAATCCTTGCAGAAAGAACTGGTCATTGAGCCAAAGTCCAAAAATGTGCAAAATGTGATTTAGTGGACACATAAACTCACACCTCTTGCACACCATGGCAAATGTGACCAAACAAATGGCTGAGCCTTATACATAGATAGGGGTGGACACAACTACTACACTTTGTAGTCAACCAAGCAAGCTAACACTTTAAGCAACAACCACTGAACAGTCCTAATCATGTTGATCAATCAATCAACTCATTGGGTAATGAAACTGCTGTGCTTGTTGCTTTGCTAGTGTTGGCCTGTGAGAGAGCTTGTTTTGTGGGCATTGGGAACACTGATTAGTAGGATTGCTGACCTTTGTGATGGGCTGGTTTGATCGACCAGTCTATTACTTAGTGAGACCACTTTGGTACTTTCTAATGTCCACCATGCATACTCACAGGTTTATTTGCCAAGTCTTTTGGTGTCCACATTCCTGCATATAGTCTGGCTGAAAGCATGGTGTTTGCAAGGGTTGACTGATGATGGTCATCCCCTTTGTTGCACTCAGTCAAGTAAGCCTTGTTGTGACTGGCCTTGTCTGCACCTAATCATGGATGTGCCTGCATCATCAGGATGTACTGATAGGGGCAATCTATGTTGTCTGGACATAGGGTGACCTGCCTGACATATGTGAGATTGGGGGGACAAGGCAGAGAGGGGTGAGGTCAGGATTGCTTGGTGTGATCTTGGTTGCCTGGGTGGTGCTGATCACTCTCTACACTCCAGTGTTTTGATCATGATGAATGACACTCCAGTCCATTCGAATGGAGGACCATTCTTCCTAATAGAAAGGGCTAGGGCACAAGGAGGCAACTCCTTGCATTCATGGAATGGTAGTTACCTGGTTGATCCTGCCAGTATTTATATGCTTGTCTCAAAAATTAAGCCATGTGTGTCTAAGTATAAACAAGTTTATACTGTGAAACTGTGAATGGCTCATTAAATCAGTTATAGCTTATTTAGTGATGACTTGCTATATGGATAACTGTGGTAATTCCAGAGCTAATACATGCAATCAAGCCCTGACCCTTGGAAGGGGTGTATTTATTACATAGATAAAAAACCAATGTGGCTTGTTGCTCATTTGGTGATTCATAATAACTGCTCAAATTGCATGGCCTTGTGCTGGCAATGCTTCATTCAAATATCTGCCCTATCAACTTTCAATGGTAGGATAGAGGCCTACCATGGTTTCAACAGTTAATGGGGAATAAGGGTTCAATTCTGAAGAAATAGCTTGAGAAACCGCTACCATATCCAAGGAAGGCAGCAGGCACACAGATTGCCCAATCCTGATTTGGGGAGGTAGTAACAATAAATAACAATATAGGGCTCTTTTGGGTCTTATAATTGGAATGAGTACAATTTAAATCTCTTAATGAGGAACAATTGGAGGGCAAGTCTGGTGCCAGCAGCTGTGGTAATTCCAGCACCAATAGTGTACATACATATATACATATATTAAAGTTGTTGCAGTTAAAAAGCTCATAGTTGAACTTTGGGCCTGGATGGGCAGTCCACTGCAAGGTATTGTACTCTCTGGCCAGGCCTTTCCTCTTGGTGAATCAGCATGCCCTTTGCTGGGTGTGTCAGGGAACCAGAATGTTTACCTTGAGAAAATTAGAGTGTTCAAAGCAGGCATTTTGCCCAAATACATTACCATGGAATAATGAAATAGGATGTGTGGTTCTATTTTGTTGGTTTCTAGAGTCACCATAATGATTAATAGGGACAGTTGGGGGCATTAGTATTCAGTCACTAGAGGTGAAATTCTTGGATTGACTGAAGACTAACTACTGCAAATGGATTTGCCAAGGATGTTTTCATTAATCAAGAATGAAGGTTAGGGAATTGAAAACAATCAGATACCATTGTAGTCTTAACAGTAAACTACATATGCTGACTAGGGATCAGGTGACCTCTTTTTGATGTGTCACTTGGCACCTTACAAGAAATCAAAGTCTTTGGATTCTGGGGGGAGTATGGTCACAAGGCTGAAACTTAAAGAAATTGATGGAAGGGCACCACCAGGAGTGGAGCCTGCAACTTAATTTGACTCAACATGGGGAAACTCACCAGGTCTGGACATGACTAGGATTGACAGATTGATACTGTAGCTCTTTCATGATTTTATGGATAGTGGTGCATGGCCATTCTTAGTTGGTAGAGTGATGTCTGATTAATTCTGATAATGAATGAGACCTTAACCTGCTAAATAGCCAGGCTTGAACAACCATGTATTGTGTGGGGGACATCTTCTCACAGCACCACCTGGGTAACTCCAAGTTCCCCCATAGCATTGTGGACAAAGGGAAGATGGCTCTAGGCAAACTGGGTTAACAGTACTGGAGTCCACTTTGCACACTTTGAAAATTTGGTTTACTGTTTACAAGGAATTGACAGGATGGGTTTGGCAAAGGTATCTAGTGTGAGTGAGACTTAAGGCCACTGATCCAAGTCAGTGTAGTGCTAGCCCTTCAAAGTTACATCTGTTGTTAAATGAGGTAATCCCTCCACAACACAATGTACACCCACTAACACATATGTGCACCTTTTGTTGTGCTGCCTCATGGTAGTTGTTTGAGAGTGTAGATAGAATGATGATTTTGAATTGGTGACAATTAACACTTGGTCAGACTTTGATGTGCCCAGGTAACTATGTATCTGTCATAGCCATGCACCCTAGAACTAGTGAAAGGGTATGTTGGCTGGTGGAGCCCAACCTTTGGATTGGGTCTGGTGTGTCCATTGTTTTCAAAACAGCCAAGTGCTCTCAAATGAAATAATTGTCTGTTCCATTTTTATTTTATTTTATTTTAATTTTAAATCCATTTATGTCCATTGGGGTAAGGTAACCCTATGTAGGACAGTACTTATCAAGGGCAGAGATACCTGCTAAGGGGGCGATATGTGGGGGAGGGGGCTAGCATGTGCTATGGATGACAAAAGCTTGTGGCGCCCCAATGGGCAGCCAGGCATGGGGAACAGGAAAGCGACACTACAGTAATAGCTAATGGTATAAGAACCGCCAACTTACATCCTGGGCAGCACAAAAGAGCGAAGCCACTCCGCCAAAGGCAAGCAGGAGGAAGGGGAGGAATGGGGGCAGGTATGAGGCAGGGAGCCAAGGGGGGGTAGGAGTCCACTAAGGGCAACATACATATAAGGGGATCAGTGGCGGGTGGAGATTGGTGGCAAGAGCGGATTGATGCCAGAGTAGGAGGGGCTCGTCATGATTTCGACAATGGGGTGCCAGTATTTAGGGAGGGATAGGCAGATGATGCAAGATTCAGGTGTGTGGAGCACTGCAGCGACCTGAAGGTCCCCAATCGAGTCAAAGCCCATGTACACTGGAATACCTTCCATGAACTGAACCATGGTAGCCTGCGGGGCGTCATCCAGTAGGGCATGGGAGAATAAAGGGGTCATTCCTGAGTCAATGTGGGACAGATACTGTAGGCCGGGCAGGCCTCATGGTCCAGGATGAGCTGGGTCCACAGGTGAGAGGGAGGGGTGGTGCGACTGGAGATAGAGGACAAGGAGGAGGTGGGGGAGTTAGGACAGGGGCGAGTGGGCACAACCATGGGAGCGGTACGAGGGGAAGGGGGAGGTGAGCCTGAGGACCCATCAGAGCCGGAGGAAGATCCAGGGGGAGATGCCACGTGACTTGCCATAAGAAGGTGGACAGCCTCGCACAGCTGTGCCACTTCCACATGGAGGGCCTTCAACTCTGCAGCAAGGCCAGGGGGGAGATAGTGGGGGAATTAGTGGAGGCGCTCACCACTGGGTGAGTAGGTGCAGCAGTGGCTGGGACAGCAGGGAGGTTGCGACATTGACTCCTGAGGTGGAGTAGCATGTTGTGTTGGTATACATAACTGGACTATGGCAAGGAGCACCCACCCAGAGCTGGGGTCCAGCACCTGTGGCTGCAGGTGCACCATAAAGGAGTGAAACACAGAGACGAGCCACTGAAGGGCCTTGCTGCCATCTGGCCCACAAGAAGTGGGGACGGTGGGGACACAGAAGGATTTCCCAGCATTGGGACCTGCCCTGGTAGTCCAGGTCCAGGTGTAGGGGTGGTCAGTGAAGAGTCAAAGGTAGGCGCAGGGCATGGCAGGGGGGGCGAATCGGGCCCTAAAGGTGCCCTTTGGGAAGGAGTGGTATCTCTTCCCAATGTCAGAGAGGAGTAGGGTGCAAGGTGTGTCAGCTGGGCGGGCATGCTTGTGGGGGGTGGTAGATGGGGGGACTTTCCCATGGGGGATGGTTGTGGTTGAGGAACAAGAGGCATCCTGTCTGTTCCATTGCTCTCATTAAAGTTGTTGTTGCTCAAATCATGAACCAGCTTGGTCCCAGTGAATTGAAACACATGCTTACCATGTGCAAGATGAGCTCACTGAGATATGCCTAGCCTGGACCAAATGTCCCTGTGCTAGCTGTTGGCAAAGACAATGGCATTAAAAATGAGGAAAGTATGTGATGG
This sequence comes from Boletus holoroseus, assembly GCA_038093245.1. Taxonomy (NCBI): domain Eukaryota; kingdom Fungi; phylum Basidiomycota; class Agaricomycetes; order Boletales; family Boletaceae; genus Boletus; species Boletus holoroseus. Next base: position 10,735 of record JBBPRU010000101.1, read on the forward strand.
GGATCAACCTCTCTCAAGCATACTAGTAGAAAAAACATATCCCTGTGCCACTGTGAATAATTCCATCTGATGTGAACATATAAGCTGATGAGCTAACCAGGTGCAGAATAGCTCATTTTGATGGCTGCAGGACCAATAAACAAACAGGCGAAGTAAGCTCTGCTCAGAAAGAAGTATTTAACTTGACATTTGTGACAACTCTCCCCATTCCTGTTATTTTGAACTTCTCTCAATGTCCCACATTCCCATCACCCCCATCACAAAACACTCAAACACTCCCTCTGTATCCACCAAGAAACAGAGAAGAGTGGCTGAGGAGATTGAGATGGTCAATGGAAATGCTGGGTTAATGAATGGGCAAGGCAGTGATCCCCTTAGCTCCCTCATTGGTATCCATTTTGAGGATATTAAGTTCAACCTTTGGGAGGACCAAATGTGGTATAGTAGCCACCACTTCACTAACTAGTTGATAAGTTATGGTTTCATCAGATGGTAAGTTTTTTGGCCTATCATGCATCATTTACTATAGTAACCCATCTACTAGCTGGTCGTTCTTTCAAGTCCCCTTGGTTGTGCCAAAGTTTCAGACTTTTTTTAGACTCATTCCTAGCTTTCTTGCCTGAAGAATATTACCAAGTCCAAAAAACAAATAAGATCAACATTTTAGTGAGTATTTGTAGGTATGAACAACAAAAGCATGTAAGATACAACCAATGAGCAATGAAAATGAACAGGAGAGGGTGTTTGTGTCTGTAAGGTTTGAGGTACTAAGCATCTGATTCAAGTACTACAAAACCACCTTTACTTTTTGGCTCTCTTCACCAGCAGGCCAGATTTCTCTCCCTTCCACTTTCTATTACCTTTCCCCAGCGAGAAGCCTCTCCCACTTTCTGCACTGCCTCTAATACCTTTGCATCCTCCATGACATTCTGTGCAATATCCATCAAGTCCATGGCTGGGAGGATGGTACTGGTTGACCATATCTCTTGGTGCTCTGTGTGATTGGGGTTATTGTTCTTGGTAACATACAACCAACTTTTAATAATGGGGGAGCTAAGCTTGTTGTGGACCTTGCAGTCCTGGTTTTGGTGATCATCAGACACATATGTGACACAGACGGATCATTGGGTGAGTCCAAGGTAAAAAGCCCTTGACAATAAAGTCATACAAGAAATCCTTTATCTTGGCCAACATGGGGCTTCCTTCCACCTCTTTCAACTCCACCATAGCCTCCATCTTATCTGTCTTGACATTGTTACCCATCACAATACACTGCACATCAGATGTGGTGCATATGTACAAAGTTCAATCTCTTCAGCTCTCTTTATCTGTAGTAAGGCCAATTGGTGCATGCATGATAGTGATAGGAATGGGGGATTGGTAGGTCTCTCCAGGGCAGATAAGATGGCATCCTAGTCTGTGTGCAAGTTTGATCCAGCCTTGGAGCGGCTTCCAGATTACTTTGTCAGCATTATCACCATTGAAGCTCAACAAGAAGTGCAAAGTCTTTCCACTGCTTGCAAAGAGCTCTATTTGTTCCAGTCTAATTCCCCACTGCTCCACTATGAAGTCTGCCACACCAGGGCTTGCACACAATGTAGGCATTGTGCAGGCCAAATGACAAGCTGTGTTCAAAGGTGGTGGCAAAAACAAGCCATAGATGAATGAATTGTTTGGCACTTAGTCATATGAATGGCATTGGATACTTGTAGCTGCTTTGTGTAGCCTTGATCCTGCCCAAGGTTGAATATGAGCACAAATTCCATTAGGTATATAGTCGTCATAGCTGAGGAAATGACCACCTGACATGATGGTGGGTGTGGGTAAGGGTAATATATAGAACTGCACCCTTCTCTAGGAGAACCATTCCTAACTGAACATTCTGGTTAAACATCTTGCATGCCATTGCATCTAGGAGGTCCCACCACTCTTTAAATCCTCCTCCATAATCAAGTACCATTGTGGTCTTGAAATTGATCCTCCCTAATTTGTTGGGAGTTCCATTGATGTCCCAGGCTTGCCCTGGTGTCTTTATGTTGAGCTTTAGGGTGCAGCACTTAGATGCACATAGAGGAGGGCTCTAACTCACTTGGAGAAATAGAGGAAGGGATAAAACCACTTAGATTGTTATGGTGTATAAGGCTGCCTTTATATACAATACAGAGAGTACAATTATCTAATCTAACCTAAATATGTAAATAGGTGTTGGAACTAGAAGCAGCTAATATATAGCACATGTTCAACACTCCCCCTTGCTAAAAGCCAGGTAAGCTTGTAAGCAGAAAATTGGGCTAGTGAGCTGCAGATATAATTGAAAGTGGTGCTGAAAGCTACCTGCTGGTGACTAATAGAAAGTCAAGCCAAGTTCTGCCCTGAACTTATTAAATTTGATATGACCCAGGTTCTTGGTGAACATATCAGCAGGGTTGTCATTTTCCTCAATGAAATAGACGGTGACTTTGCCATCAGCAACAACTTCTCATACAAAATGATAACAGATGTCAATGTGCTTGCTCTGCTTTTCTGTGATAGGGTTTAATGCCATAAAGATGGAACCCTGGTTATCACCACAGATTGGGATTGATGACAGGCTGTACCTGATTTCTTTTAAGAGGGTACTAAACCAGATTGCTTGGCAGCTACAATCAGAGAGCACCTTGTATGCAGCTTCTGTACTGGACAGAGCTATGGACTGCTGGGCATGGGAAGACCAGGAGAAAATACCACCTTAACCAGTTTGAGAATGGCGCTTGGTGGGGTCTGAAGCCTGATTGGAATCTGTACATGCCAAAATGCCACTCTTGGATGCACCATTGAAATCCAGGGAGTAATTCCTGGGACCAATGAGGTAGCAGAAAATTTAAAGCACTTTATCAAGGTGCTTCTGAAATGGGTTTGCTGACTGGTAAGCCATTGCTGTGACAGCATAGGTGATGTCAGGGCAAGTGTCAAGCATCAGGTACAGAAGAGATCTGATTACAGTTTGGAATCTGGATCTGAGGGCAGGATCCATGGTGCCTTGGTTAGGTGTTGGGTAATAACCTGCTGGGAGAGGTGTAGGTGTGGTTTTGGCATTCATCATGCCACATTGTTCTAGGACTTTGTCCAAATATGTGCATTGATCTATACTGATCTTGCAGCCAGAATGGCGAATATGCATTTGGAGGAATTCTTTTACTTCTCCAAGATCTCTACAATCCCATTTTTGCATGAATTTTGCCTTTACCAGGTTGACAATGGCCTTATTAGGGCCGCAGAACAAGGTGTCATCTACATAGATGATGGCTACAACCATGGGGGAGCCTTTCTTGTAGAGGAAAATGACAGCATCAGACTTAAGGTGCTCAAACCCTAGTTCTTTTATAGATTCATTTAGGGTGCACCACCAGGCAAGTCCTGCCTGTTTTAGTCCATATAGGGCATGGTATAGCTGGAGCACTTTATGCTCTTGCCCTTTGTCAGTGAAGCCTTCAGGCTGTTCTATATAAATCTGTTCATATAGCATGCCATATAGGTAGGCACTTGTGATGTTGAGTCCAGAGATATACCAGTTTTCAAGTGCAGCTAGTGCAAGCACATCAGGAAAAAAAGAAATGTGACTGTAGGAACCTCATAATTATGTAGTCACCATGGTATTGTTAAACAACTGAACTGGGCAGCTGGAGTCCAGTGTAAGAAACTAAGTTTGAGAGGTATGAAGCGGTACAAACCTGGAGTCCAGTGTAAGAAACTAAGGGAAAGTGAAGGACACTGGACTCCAACATGTAGACGACGAATCAACAACAATAAACAACAACAATGCGCCACATTGTGGCACAACTCATGGAACTACTGAAAGCGCACCAAGTGGTGCACAATCAATGCCATTAACAAGTATGATGTAGTAATTTACATGTCAGATCATACTACAGTCAACTACATTGCTGAACTTGCATCAAAATTCAAGCTACTGTAGCACTAGTATGTAGTCAAATTCAATAAAGCTATACTGTACTATATAAAGTAAAGGTTTAAGAGGGCCTGGAGGAATGAGTGCTCACATGCAAACATGAACAGGAATGTGTTGTCATGTTCCCATTTGTGTTTGCACACACACATGATGAAGGTGTGTGGTGAGGGCAAGGCCAGACTTGGAGTCTCGGTGTCTTGAGTCACAAGTGGGAGGCAGAGGGAGCCCAGGGGTGCATGCAACAAGTGCTCACATGCAAACAGGAACAGGAACGCATTGTTGTGTTCCCATTTGTGTTTGCATATGAGTGATAAGGGTATGTGGTGAGGGTGAGGTCAGAGTCTTGGTGTTTTGAGTGGGCAGCACAGGGAGCCTGGGGGTGGGTGTGATGAGTGCTTGCATGCAAACACAAACAGGAACACATTGTCATGTTCCCATTTGTGTTTGCACACATGCGCAACAAGGGTGAACTTGGTGAGGTAATCAGGGACCACAGTGATGCCTTGGCTGCATGTGAGGTGTGAGAGCAAGACAAGACTTTGAAAAATTTCCTGCGAGGTCAGTTGGACTGGCCATAAATTATGTAGCATGTGACATTTTAAACTTGACTCATTTTTCATTGTGACTGCGCCCAGGGCCTCACCACTTGCCGCTCACCAGTACAAACACCTCCAGCACAACCCCACATTTGCACCCCACACCCACCACTGCTTGCAGTGCACCTGCCACCACCACTTCTTTATTTGTACCCCACCTTACCACTCATGACCCAGGTGAGTACCACACCACCCACCACTTGTACACTGACCCTACATCCACCGTTTATGCACCTGCTGCCACCACCACCTTATTTGCTCCCCACACGGACATCCGCCACTTGTGAGTACCACCCTGCCATTCACTGCTCGCTGCTTGCACACTGACCCCATACCTGCCACTCATGCACCTCACCCCACCACTGAGCAGCCACTACCATGTCACTCATTTGTGCCTGCTCGTGCACCCCCTGCCACCACCACCACCACTTTGTTTGAGGTGAGTACCCCCACCATTTGCCAGTCACAATACATTGTATGTACTAACCCCACCACCACTCATTTGTGCCTGGTTGGCAGTCATGCACCCACTGCCACCACCAGTACCACCACTTTGTTCACATCACATCACACCACTCATACACTGGCCAGCATGACCATGCCCACTTATGCTCACAGCAGTAAGGATGCAGTATTGTATTGTACATTTTGATAAACTAACTTGCATTCAGTTACAGTGTGCTATCGATGAGTGGGCATCTGGGTTGTGTGAACCATATGAATGCCATTCATGATTATGAGCACACTGAAAAGGTGTAAGCTGTTCTATGTAGATGATGATATAGAGTTCCTTTTTCAATGCTATGTCATGCTCTATCATTTGTCTGAGATGTGTGCTATGTAGTGTGCGCTATGTAGTGTCTGGTAGTAGTTCTACAGCATACTATAAAGAAGTAGGCAAACAACCAGTACTACAGTGACTATATTGACTATAGAGCACTATATTGCCAATGCTTTTTTTGCTGATGCATTAAGTGCACTGTTTCAAAGTGCACAACTGGTGAGAAGATTTGATCAAAGTCAATGCCTTCTACTTGGGAAAAGCCTTTGGCAACTAAGGGGGCCTTTTTATGGCCATCAGGTTTGGCATCAAATACCCATTGATTCTTTATGACTTTATGGTCTTTGGGATGGTCTACAAGTTCATAGACTTTGCATGATTTGAGTATGGCTAACTCATCACAGCAAGACCTTTCCCATTGATCTCTCTCTGCTGTGGGTGGGCAACTAATGTCACAGTATGACCATTCACAAGTCAGTTTAGAAGTCCATTCAATTGGCTGAATCACCTTGGCAAGCAAAAATTGCACCAAAGGTGCTCCCCCTTCCCCACACAGCTGTGCTACATTGAGTTCCTGAGATGGAGTTTGAAAGGGTGTATGTGGATGAGCTGGATTCGGGAATTGCAGGTGATTCTGGTTGCTGAATTGCTTCCTGCCATCTGGATAAACGCTCTGTGTCCCTAAACTGAGAGACAGGATGATGGCATTCTCCATAGACATTACCAAGATGGGTAGGAATGTGTCTTTCGCACTCAGAGTGGCAAGGCAAGTGAGGAGGTTCTGGGGGAACTGGTCATATTGGGGGACTGGGAGTCCATGGTGCAGGAGCAGGG
>JBBPRU010000102.1:0-16842 GCA_038093245.1 Boletus holoroseus
GAGAACAATCTAAATTGATATTCAAACTGAGGAGTTACATGAGTTTTGGAGAGACTTTATATATGGAGGGAGAAAAGTATTACTAAGTGGATTGCTAAGAGTATTGGTAAGAAGTATGGAATCAGATGTACTGTAAGGAAGCTGGAGCTGTGCTTGTAAGCAAGCACAGGTACGGAGTTGTCTAAGAGGTGGAACTAAGATACAAGGAGAATCAAACAGAAGCGAGAGAACAAGGTATACTATATACAGAACTCTGGAACTCCGGAGAAGCATCTCGTATGAGAACATACCGGAGTTCACTCTAAAGAGCTCAGAGTAAGTTTGGAGTGGACTTGTGAAATATGGGATGTGACAGTTGAGGTTGAAGACATCACGATCAGGAATGTCAGCACCGTCACCTGTGTTGACCGGGGTTGTCGATCACGGAGATGGCATGTCAAGATGAGAAGTCATGCAGTGACCACTGTTACTTATAGGTAGCCCATCACATATGTGACCCATATGTAACTTGGAAATGTGTGCTGATTGCTGTCAGCATTTCTTTGCTGAATGCAGTACAGGAATCCAATGAGCAGCTCAAAACTCTTGAACCGCTTAAGCAGCTCAACCTGCTCAGTACTGACTAGACCGTGGTGACCTGTCAGCTCACTGAGTCCCACACCCCCTACCTACTGTAGGGCGTGCATAAAAGCATTTTCTCCTCCGACTGCCGCCAACAATCTGTTCCCAATATGTTCCTAGTAGAACTTAGTTGCTCAGTCATGAGATGGTTGACAATAATATCATTTGTCCAAGAATAAAAATAGGCACTGGGTAAGACAGAGGATGAGTTTGGGGGATTGTATCTAAGTCAATGACAAGCTAAATTGTACAGAAGTTGGATTGAGGATTTATATATGGAGGTTGGAGAGCATATTACTAAGCACTTCAGGCAACCCCTCCAGATAGGCTATTAGCCCTAATTTTTACACTAGATAATAGCCCCTCCACCTATGGGGCCTCCCAGATCTCCTCCACCCAAGTCATGAATATGGAAATTTAGCCATTTTAGGCCATTAGCTAAGCACTTACCCAACCAGTGGGATTCCCACCACCACTACATGGGACTCCCATGATTCCAATTTGTGTGTTGTGTCAAAAGCTAAATATGACCAATAGGATAATGGTTTGTTGTGTGTGTGGGAGTCTCACTTTTTCACACACTTCTATGAAAATACCTAATTCAAATGCAGAATTTGGCCAATCTGATCATGATTTGTCATCCACATGTCATTCTTTCCCACACCCCTATAGCATGTTCATTTAAAAGCTAAATTCAGTCAATTTGGTCATGATTTGTTATCCATGTGAATTCCCAAATCCAACCATACTGCCACCATCAAACTTCTGAGTTTACCTCTGAATCTAATCATGCTATATTGCATTCTAGAGTCTACAACTTGCCCAGTCTGATTTGCCAAATCCATTTTCCAAACTACCTATATCTGACTCCAGATATGTATGACCTGTCACTCCTATTGAGTATTGCATTGCTAACCCATGGGCATTTGTGAGATTTCTATAAAGGACTCTGGGATTCTGATAATGGTATAAGCATCATGGGAACATGGAATATATATTGTGGGACTCCCATGAAGGACTCTGGGACTCCAACTAAGATGTTGTGGGACTCCCAGGATGGACTCTGGGATTCCCACATCTCCATCAAGATAGAAGATCCTTGACCAAATATATAGTCAACATATACTCCTGGGAGACCTTTGGGAAGAAGGTTTGACAAGTCTTCCAACCAGTTGGACTGGTAAGAGAAGCTGAGTGAAGCTTTTGAAGCTAAAGCAAGGCAGAAACCAAAGCATAGAAGTTAGAAGAATAATTGTGTCTAGTATTATCTATCACCAAAAGAGCTGAAAATGCTGTTCAGGCCACTCCTCTTATCAATTATGCCCACCCCTCCCTTTTCTTCCCAAACTGTGCACATGGTGCATTCATAAAGACTATAGTCCAGAAGATGTATGTATCTGTCAACTATAGGGTACAGAGTAATCTTTGCTTTCAAGCATCAAATCTGCACCATGGTGGAGTAAACTAGGGTCATCTGGTCAGGTGAGACCAAAATAACTATAATTGGGTCAAATGGAGGGGTGTACATATGAAAAGTGGCAGAGAAGCCTTTGCAGAATACAAAAGTGCATATATGGAATAGTGAAGTTTGGGGAAGATTTCTTGATGGTTTTGGGATGCATGAGTTGGAATCCTTGCAGAGGTGAAAGGGAGGATGAATTATGAGCAGGATGAGTGGCCAAGATGGCATTTTAAGCTCTCCCAGAGATAATATGTACTAGAGACAATTATCCTTCTGACAGTATGAGAAAGCTTGGAAGGACATTCTAGTTTAATGTTTTTCTTATCTTTGTTGATCCCATTAATGGCACTGGGCATAGCAGACTCCCCCAGACCATTTTTGGACTAGACTTTGTAAGCAAAAAGGCCAAATTCAGAAACAGTAAGCATATTGGCTCTAGAAGAGGCAGAAATGGGTTTTATGGTAAAGCAGGGTTAGTATTTGCCATTTATATCACCTAGGATTATGTAATTTACATCATAAGACAAGGCTAGGGTATAGAATTCATAAGAAGCTGTCAAATCCTTATGTTATTTACTACATAATGCCTAGTAACATCAGGATCAAATACAGTAAGTGTCCCAATGACATGTCATTTTAATATGGTTATATCTGGGTGCCATGGAAACCAAATCACATGGCTAAGCACTCATATTCAGGGCAAGGGTTGGGGCTATTAATTACCCTGCAACAGTTAGAGCCAATTCCTTTTGGATCACTTATAAATATCAATTCTTTCCAAAATAGCCAAACATTGGGACACTTATTTGAGCCACTGTAAGTAGAAATATAAAAATACCTACATCATGCAAGTCCAAGTTGGTAGATCAGCTCAGATCCAAGATAAGGTCAGGGAAAGTCCAAGGTCTTCAATCAAAAGTGGGTGGTCCAAGTCCAGGGTAGGTCCAGGTTCAAGGTAGGTCCAAGTCCAGGATAGGTCCAAAGTCTAGGGTAGGTTCTTTGAGGCAGTTATCAGAAAGGAAGTCCCAGATGCACATCAATCACCTTACTTTACTCATTGGCATAAGTGCTCCTGACTACTAATCAAAGGTAAGAAACCATAGGAGTATGACAGAGCAAAGAGCAAATTGCCCAAGATAAAAAGATTGATAACTGCAAGAATTGACAGATAAAACACCTGTCACCTTCTTGGCTGAGGATCAGCCCCACCAATCATGTCTCTACTCTGTAGTGCTACCAGAGGTTCCAGTCAAAATAGGCTTTGTCAATCAGTGTTACGATCTAGATGGAACATCGTAGGCGAGGAACACTGCTCAACCAAACAAAAGAAATGAGAATAAGGACGAATAGGGATATGAGATCTTATTGGGGGACTCTCAGAGATATAGCCGTAAAAGGGGCTTCTTGATCTTGCTACGTCTAGAACGTATTAGGGCTTACTTTGCCTGACATCTCTTGAAGTACTCGCTAAGACTGGTTTACCAGGAGAAGACAACTAGTATCAAACTGAGGAGTTCAATCTAGTGCCGCTAGATTTGATAGTAAAGACAGGACGTGCACAGACCGTGCTGTGGTAGCTAATATAAGTAGGGTATAGGGTAATGGAGTAGGGTATGACGTTGTGTGGGAATGGGATGACTAAAGTATGACGTCAGGGGTGATCGGGAAGCAGACCATAGAGTCTAGACGATGATGTCATAGCTCTAGGTCTAGTGGTAAAGGGTAAAGATAAATAAGGTAAGTAGTTACCAGGATCACATGTGAGGTTAGTTGCAAGGCATAAGGCCAGAGCAAGTAAAGGTTCTCATGATCATGTGATGTAATCTGATAAGATAAGAAATGTCAAGTGAATGAATGAAAGGAGATGGTGAGAGAATGTTAGAAATCAATGATTTCATAACAATCAGCAGACACACAGAGTTGAATCTGTGAAGCTGGGGAGCAGGGACTTGACCAAAGGAGTTGCTTTGAAGAAAGTTTAATACATTCAAACCTCCAAAACAACCCAAACACTCCTTCCCATGGCAAGTTCTCATTAGAGCACCGTTGTTACACTTGGTCCAGGTAGAAACGAGCATAGACTTTGAGGGTTCAAAGAGTCAAAGGTTCGAGGAGCAGTTCAGAGAATAGACTCTAGAATGGAGGTTCAAGTAGCGACGGCTACTGAGGTTCAAGGAGTCAAGCATACACTCAAAGTAGTACAAAGACTTATCAGAGGTCCAGGGAATGATGAGCAGGTATATTCGAGGTCAAAGTAGACCAAGGTTAGAGAATGTACATCGCTGGTATCGACGTTTATATAAGAGAGCCAAGGCAGGATGAGGTAAGCTTGTGGAATGTAATGGAAGGGCAAGGAATGTATTAGTAATATAGAAGCCGAAGGTGGAAGAAGGTAGTTGAGCAATAAGGAAGACTGAATCATGTGGGGCTGTTAAGAATGGGATCTCCAGGTAGAACTCCGGATCTCCGGAGTTTACTATGTGGGGGTTGGGACTTTGGCTTCACTGTATGTGGTGCACCCTTGTCAGAGTCCATCCCAGATTTCAGATGTCAGAGTGGAAGCGCAAGGACGTTAAGTATAAATACTTAAGTTGAGTTTATGGGAACAGAGGAGAACCTTCAAGGTTCAAGTTGGAGGGTCGGAGTGAGGAGAACAATCTAAATTGATATTCAAACTGAGGAGTTACATGAGTTTTGGAGAGACTTTATATATGGAGGGAGAAAAGTATTACTAAGTGGATTGCTAAGAGTATTGGTAAGAAGTATGGAATCAGATATAAGGAAGCTGGAGCTGTGCTTGTAAGCGAGCACAGGTATGGAGTTGTCTAAGAGGTGGAACTAAGACAAAAGGAGAATCGAACAGAAACGAGAGAACAAGGTATACTATATACGGAACTCTGGAACTCCGGAGATGCGTCTCATATGAGAACGTACCAGAGTTCGCTCTAAAGAGCTCAGAGTAAGTTTGGAGTTGACTTGTGAAATATGGGATATGACAGGGGCTCTAACAGCATGATTTGGTGGCTGGGACGAAGTCTGAATGGTTAACATAGTCGAGAAAGAAAAGAAATAGGGGGGAATCATAACAACCATGGTAAAGGCAAGGATTATGTGTCTAATTCAAGACAAACACTTTTACTGGATAATAAATATGAGAAACACTCACCAAACTTGTTCCAATGTATAGATAACCTGGATAATAAAGTATGTCAGCCTACAGGTAACATATGCATACCAGCAGTCAAACCTCTTATGTATCAGCAGTAGCAAAGATTCCTTATCTGATGATATTATTTAGTGTAGTGTAGTGACAGACTTCTAAACTGACCTTATTTAAAGCTATTTGAAGCAGTGAGGACCTTCAGAACACAATAGTAAATTTATTTTTATTTTTATCAAATTTTTTCAAGTAGGGAAGGGCAGAATAGAGATTTGTGTGTTGGGAGTGAAGGGCAAGGATGGGCAGTGGCTATGCTGTGGCCCTACTGAATGGACAATGGATGCCTACTACAGCTGAGCCATATGGTTTTTGTGGACAAAAAAGGAAAAACATGTGGGTAAAGTGAAATAAACAAAATAGGTGGCAAGGTGAAGTATTAGCAAAACGGGCGAAAAAAGTGTTGAATGCTGTGTTGTCACGTTCAAAGTCGCTGCCATTCTCTGCTAACCTTTTGATACAAGGATCACTGCAATTGGGTGACAGGACAATGGTTATCTGCTTGCTGGTGCTGGCTGGGTAATGGGCAGGTCAGCAATGGTTGTTGAGAGTCATCATATTGAACTGCTTGAGGGCTTGCAGAAGCATGGTCACTATTATTGTAGTAAATCATATGCTCACTGGGACCTAATTGTACCACTCTTACTGATGTAACCCACCATACAACTCTGTACAGCTACTTCTGGGTTTGCCAATGCTTGCAAGCAGCTGTAAGTGCCTCTGCTTTTTCCAACACCTCCCTCAACTGCATGTTGTGATGATCTCAGATGTATGTAGCTCAGAAAATTGAGAGGAAGAATGGGTCAAGTCTTGTTGGAGATCCTCAGCCCCACTTGCACATAGTCACAACTCTCTTAGTACTGATGTCAGCTCCCATCTCTTGTATTCTGTCCCCCATCCATTGTCTTAACTCATCATACATTACTTGCCCATCCTCTGCTCTGCACAAAAACAGATTCTAGCATACTGATCACAAAACACCAGTCTGTCCCTTAGCTTTTGATGATCATCCCACACTAATGATCTTATTTTCCCTTTCTTCATTCAGTGCTCTCTACCTGAGTTATTGAGGAATGCATATCCAGCACTACTCTCTACACTTCTGATCCACACACTGTCTCCAATGTAGAGGCTCAGTTACACTATGCAGACTTGCATTCTGAGCCCATATTGCTTTATCAAATGGGCAAGGAGCAGTGGTCCCCCCACCCAGTGGACTTGGGTCCAGCACCATTTGAAGGAGATGTGTGAAGCCTTCACCCATCCAATTATGAAGGTCTGGAACAACAACTTGGCCTGAAAGGTTCTCAACATTGGTTCTGGTCAGATGCAACTCAGCTCACCACATTCAACAACACAAAAGAATCTTGTTAGATAAGGTTCAGGACCTAGGCACTGAGAAAGATATGTGTGACTGGCAGCTACTTGTCTGTCATAATAATCTCAAACATATTGAGCAGTACAAACTACAGGAAACATTATTTACATATGGAAGTAACTATGCAGTTGGGACCTATGAAGTTGAAGCCCTCCATTATGAATGTTCACACCATTAGTTTTAATATCCCACCATATCACAGAGTTTGCTACCTAGGATCTCTAGATCTGCTTTATAACAATAGATTGTTTATTTCAAGAAGGTCAGGGTCAACAAAGTGCACAAGGATGAATAAGCTGTTGAGGGTGAAGAAGAGCCCAAGGATGAAGAAATAGTTGAAGTTATGAAACTGGTTGTTGGTTCTGTCACCATCCCATCTGGATGGCATCTTCCCTGAGTCTGCCCAAAGTATGGCTTAGGACATCCTAGCCTTTCTCAGGGACTACCAGATCATCAATGTTGATATTGACTACTGTGAGTCCTTCTATACTCATGAGGCCAGTCCTCAGGTTCTCCAACCCATCAGTGACCATGATGTCATTAGCCCCCTCACTTCTACCCTTGGTATCAGGTCAAGGAACCTTCCAGATGCAAGTTAGAACCAAGTTGGGGAGGGGTGTGGTTGCAGTCATACAGCTTTTACAGCTATCAACATATGATATTATGGTAAGTAGAGCACTTCTTTTTTACCATAGCAGTACTGGCCACCAATTCCATGAATATATCTGCACTCACTCAGTTTGATGAGATTTCTTTCTCTGATTGGTATATAATCATAGTGTAGTACACTTTACATATTTATGGTGAATTAAACAAGACATCAAGAAATGGGAGGATATATGTATTTAAAGAGAGTTCCATTTTGACAGTTCTGCTGTGAGTGATACAGTATACATATCCATCTGGCATTTGAAGTGAGGGTTGTTTCATACTAAAGGTGGGGCAGTTCACCATGGCATGGCAGTATCTCCATTATCATGGTATCAATGAAGTATATGTAGATTTGGAACAGCACTTGCAGCTCTTTTCATTTGCTGGAAGCTCTAGCTGGAGTGTTAAACATCCATCCAGAGATTAATGAGGGTTCAGATGTGGCACATAGCTTGATGCTGCACACAGCACTCAGAATAAGTGGTCTTTTTCTAATGGTGTTCCTGCACTAGGGTGTTCCTGCACTAGTAAATAAATGGCACCCCTCTCACAGCATATTATATGAGATTCATAGAAAGCCTGTTCAAGTTAGATTCAGATAATGACATGGAAGATCAAGATGCACTAGACAACAGATTAGATATTATGGAGATGGAAGAGGAAGAAGGCTTCTATATACATACTGTATATAAGTGGTTATATAGATCCTCATCAGATGCATGACCTGGCAAGAATGATTTTGTGATCACTTAAAATTCATGGGGCACAGCTTCAGAAAGTATCAGTGCAGGGAGATTTGTTTGGTCACATTTGTCATGACATGCAAGAGGAGTTTATGTGTCCACTAAAATGTGTTTTTGCATTACATATATAAGTGAAAGTGTAGCTAAATTGTAGTCCTATTAGCCAAAAAATGCATACTATTAGGTTTATGGTAGTGTTACTACCTTTTGTTTACACTGCCACTCCCTAAAATTGTGGCAAAATTAGAAAAAGCCAAAAATGCAATTTAGTGGACACATAAACTCAAGCCTCTTGTGCACTGCAGCAAATGTGACCAAACAAATGGCTGGGCCTTGAGTGTAGACAAGTGCACTTGGACTATGGCTACACTTTTGGTACACTTTTGTATGCTTTTTGGCTACAATTGGTGAACATATTTACTACACTTTTGTATGCTTTTTTGCTCCACTTTGGTAAACATATTTACCACACTTTGTGGACATATTTAATATACCTTTGTGAACATGTCTGCTACACCTTGGTAAGCATTTTTGCTATACTTTATGGATGTGTTTACTACACTTTTGTATGCTTTTTTACTACACTTTGGTGAACATGTTTGCTACACTTTGGCAAGCATTTTTACTACACTTTGTGGACATGTTTACTAAACCTCTGTACACTTTTTTTGCTACACTTTTGTATGTCTGTGGTACACATTTGTAAGCATTTTTGCTACACTTTGTGGACATGTTTACTCTACTTTTGTATGCATTTATGCTACACTTGGTGAACATGTTTACTATACTTTTGTACATTTTTTTTTGCTACACTTTGGTCAATATGTTTACTACACTTTGTGGACATATTGAGTACACTTTTATGAACATGTCTGCTACACTTTGCTAAGCATTTTTACTACCCTTTGTGAATATGTTTACTCACTTTTATATGCTCTTTTGGTACACTTTGGTAAACATCTTTACTACATTTGGTCAACAAATTTAGTACACTTTTGTGTGCTTTTTTGTTACATTTTGTTTCTAATACAGTAACAGTGTGTCACAGTATGTGTGACCTGCACAGCACTGTGCAGGGGGGCCCGTCCTGTACCCTGTAGTTTGCTGTAGCCTCTGTACTACAGTATACAAGACAACTTTGTACATTAGATATTTGATGCAATTTGTCCACAAGTCCCACCTTGCTGCTCATTGCACAGGTGAATGCCTGACTGCTCAGAATAGCACTGATTGACACAAACAAAGAATTTATGCTGATAGGTGGTCTAGCATACTGCCCAACTGGTTGATTCACACTGGGAGATGGAAAACCAGATGGATATAGATATACATAGGTGATTCCACACCCCTTGGTCATGACTCACACATTGTGGTCAGTGCCCCTCCCTGGCTGGGAGCAGTGGGACCAGAGGAACCTTGTGACTACTTTCTGAGTGCTGCACAACCATTCTATACTGGGCCTACATTTATGAATACATTCAACAATGACAAATATGGCTATTTTCATAGCACCAATCTCTACTATCATTTAAACCCTGCAAGGAATGGGAGCTTGCTCTGTGGTTCCTCTACTCTGGCTTGAGCATAAGAATGATTGATTCCTTTCTTGCACTGCTGAAGGTGTGTCCAGTTTCATTGCAAAGAGAAGGTAACTTGAATTGATTTGTGTGGATAGATACAAACACTTCAACTATCATTCTCCATGGTAAAAGTACTGTGCCAAAGGGCAGAACTCCTTCCCAGTGGGCCATGTTGGTGAGTAATGGAAATGAAACCTTTGCACCACCTCTACTGGTATGATCCATTAGAGTGTGTTTCCTGGCTTCTGAATCATCCATTGTTCTGAAATCAGTTTAACTGGGTGTCTTGACATTTATACACCACTCTGGAGAAAAAGTGTTAAGTTTACACAGAATGGATGATGGGCAATGATGTCTGGAACATGCAAGTTCACTTTACCTCTATCTCTTACTACACTTCCAGAGTGACACTCTTGGGTGTCATCCTTTCTTCCAACAAAATAAACATCACAACACTATGTGGTGGCAGAGTCCCTCATCCACTGCTCATCAGCCTTGCCAATATTAAGATGTTGACACACCTCAAGCTGTCATCAAACTCATTTATGCTTACTGCTCTTTTACCCATTCTTGCATAAGAACAAGTGGATGTGTGGCATCTTAGAGAACAGACTAATCCATAAATGTTTGGACATAGTGCTCCAGCCCCTCAAGCAGGCTGCTTGATATGGCATCATGCTACCAGATCCCAATGGGAAAATGCTTCACCCTAATTGCCAGTTACATTGCAGACACATCTGAAGTCACCATGTTCACATGCATTGGATGGAAGACATCTCCCATAACTGTGACAATGTACAAGCAGTTCAGTGATCCCTTCTGTCATGAACTGCAAACTGCCTCAACATACTTGCACAACTTCATATTATCTGATCCAAAGTTGATCTCTTGGACCTCCAACCCTTCTTTTGTAAGCACAACAATTCCACCTCAGCAGTGTCAGTGACTCTTTCTTCAGAAACTTCCCCTTGTTGTGCCCCAGTTCATTCATTACTTCTGAGATGCTACACCAACTCCACAAACAATGTTGGGACCATGATATCAAGTGGTGCCTGAATGTTATTGGTGATTTCAAGCTTAATTTTTGACTATTGGTTCTGCAGCTCACAGTGGGGTATTGTCACTTCAAGACTTGGATCTCCAAGCTGAAGCAAGTCACTGGGCAAGTGCACTGCAATGTGCAGCATTACCTCATCTATATAATTGCAGATGCCACACCTTTGTAGTTCATCAAGGCAATTTGTTTGCTGATGGACTTCCAATATCATGTTCAAGCTTATTGCATTGACTCTGATGACCTTTGCCTCATTTCTACCACCCTGGACACATTTCATGAAAATAAACAGTCCATCCTTGACTATGGAGCAAGATGTGGGAAAGGGAAGAAACTGATCAATAACTGGTACATATGACCCCCAAATTTGTCATTTTTTGAATTATGCATCTTGAGGGTGGTGAAACTGGTTATCCCCATATGGTCAATGATGCTTCAGATGACATGGATGGTAATGAAGTAACTAGTGATCCCAGCATGGTTGATCACATTCCTACCACAGTCTTGGGCCCCACATGTCCCCCAACCAATTACTTCACTGTATCTACATGTCTTTGGGAAAAAGAACCAGGAATTGTCTTCCTCTTTGTACATTTTGTGTCAGCACTACTGCCATCTGCCATACACCTCTCTTACAACCCCTCAATATGGCACATCAGTGTTGACAAGGCAGCAGAAATTTTCAGGCTATCAGACTTATGTATAAGTGGCCATTTGTGATTATTTGACCTACAAGAAGACATGGTGTGGACCATTCATTCACCCTGTGGGAGGCCCACACCATGCATCACCTACATACTTCAGCACTACCATTTAATAACTTGCAAGTTTGGTTCAAAGTCCAAGTGCAGAACATGCTGTTGCACAGTGAGATCTCCCCTGCACAAAATCTCTTCATATCTCCTCCATAGAAGGAGTGAACATAGCACATCTGAGCTCCAGATTCTCAAGCAAGTGATAAGGACAAATGGTCACCACAAAGGTGATGTAATTCCCCTCACTCAGATAAGGGCTTTTGCCCATCTCATTCCACACTTTAGGAGCCTCTGTAGACCCACATTTGACCACATTCAATTCTTTTGAGCACTCAACAGAATTCTATCTCAATAAGTACTTTGATAAAAACATCCATCTTTCTTTCCAGTGAACATAAATTATGGCTAGTTTGAACACCAGTTCCTGTACTTAGCTAAACTAACTATGGAAATAATTTGATGGTGCCACCACAATTGATGTGGGATAGTGACAAAATACAGCTGACTCCAGAAGATACTCTGATCATATGAACATTTGACCAATGTCCATAGATGCCACATGCACTCCAGAGCAATACTACCATTTGGTAACAACACTTACATATCTATCATATGAGTCAGGATCACATATCTCTCCTAGTTTATTAAGGTCTACTCCTAGACTAATTACTGTAGTTCTGGATTGCTCCAGACTTTACAGGTAAATACACAGTTGTTTTCACACAACTTAGGCAGTGACAAGTTCCAGATTGCTCCAGACTTTACAGCTCTGCTCCTCTGGACCTTTGGACCCCAACAGATAGTGCTGAAACTGGTCCAGGATCCTGAACACAATGGCACCACTGCAGACTGGAAACCAAAAAAAAATCAAATACTCAATAGCAGATAGGTATTATAAGTCCCTTGGATCCCTACCTGTCCCAAGAGAAGGACAAAAAGCCCAGTCCATGGACACCCTGACTACTCAGGAGCTTGAGGGGAATATAGTGCATGACTCTTCAACCCTTGTCCTAGGACATACCATTCAAGTCATTTTTGCATCATTTGCACCATTTGCTCAAGCTGTTTAGTCGATTTTACAACTAGAATCACTCACTATTCCATGAGACCCAATCCTACAAGAGGTTCACCCTATCTTGTCACCCTCACAGCCCCCTCCCACCAAGTGGTCAATGTATGACCCAGATGCAAAGTATTGGAGGTGGTCATTCTAACCCACAACCTTTAATTCTACAACAGTGAGTCATTCACTGCAATTTTCTGCTGCCTTGCCTGGCTTATCCTATGCTTGTTGGATATATGTATTCAGTAGATTACCCACACTTTTGTGCTTATGTAAGCACCACTACATCAGACCATATTACTATAGTTACTACTCTTTAATGACTATCTACAGGTACAGTATTCTCTACTTACCTTAATACAAAGTGACTACAATCATTCTACAGATTATGAGCCCTGCCTGAGCTTGGTAGCTCATTCACTCACTTGAATTCCCATATGGCCAGAGTCAGAATTCCTGCACTCTAGTGGACAGACAAAATTGGACAGACTACCACAACAAGCTTTGTCAAGCAGCAGCAGTGCAATATTTGGTCAGACTACTGGATGGCACCAAAATGAAGCAAAATGGACCATGGCACCTGTTACAATTCTTGGGGACCCCCTTACCTTTTCCCCCTCTCCCATCCCATTTCCTGCTCTTACAGAGGATCATGCTGGCTATCCAGTGTTCGACTCTCTCTTTCTGACACCTGAGCTGTCCAGCATAGCCTGGGCACAGCTACTCAAGTCTGAGCTGTTCCACATAGCCTTGTATCCAACCCCTCCTGACTTGGCTGTGGTCTGATCCCTTTTCTCCCAAACTCATTATTTATCTTGACAGACACTGCCTCCTAAAGGCTGTTCTCTTATACAGCCTTTGTGATCCTATCCTTTCCATCCAACTCATTCCATATCTGTCCAGTATTCTCCTGACCTGTTCCATTCTGTCCCAATACTGTACAAAAGTTCCTTTCTTAGCATTTCCTTAACTAAGTTTAGGGTGCCTGCCCTAAACAACTGTATAGTAGTATTTAAGTTAGAGTTCTGCCCCAGCATAACTCTAACCTTGATCTATGCAATCCATGGTGTAGACAAGCTCCTTAGGACCCTCCTTCCCTAAGTCTTCTACTCCACTTCCCTCTACATCCCTCAGGTGGTCAGCCCACTATCAACAACTGTTCTGCTCTTAACAGAGGTGGTTAGACCTGTGGTCCCTGGGTAGGTTTCCATGCTCAATGACAAGAGCCCCAGCACTGGTTAGGCCTGTAAGGGGGACAGACCCTTACCTGGCAGGTTTCTAGTGACAAGTCCCATTAGTGTCATTAATACACACAGAGGCCCAGTACCTCATCATCATGAGTACCCCACCACTTATCCACAATGAATTTACCCAGTCCAAAACAGCTCAAGAAATGTTTATTCATTTGCAGAGTCTATTCAAATGTAACTATGACAACTACAAAACCTGTGGCACCCAACAGAGGATGGCATGTGGCTGTGTGGAGCATCCGAACAGTCATTAGCAGCTGTTGAAAGTGCAGTGAGACAGGTCATGAGGTGAGGGAATATATAAAGGTCAAAATGGCAGTTAGAGAAAAGGGTGACTACTTGAGACAGTGAGTGGGTGAGGAGCTGGAGCCAAGGTCACTACTATTGAAGGTCCTGCTGTGACAAGAAGCTAGAGTGTAGGTGGTGATGCTGATGTCATCGACCCTTAGCTGCTCCAGACTTTCTCAGTTCAATGCAAGTTGAACTTCTAAGACTGGCCTAAGGCTTTCTGATCTGACCATGTCAAAGTAATCTTTGCACAGTTTTATCTCTCTGGAATTGACCTGGAATGGTTTGAGCCCAACCTCCTCCAGTTCAACAACTCTGTGTCTCATCCCTTGTGAATGGATGACTCTCGCAACCTGGAACTCCAAACCACCTTTGGTCCACACAACCCAGTCAGTGATGCAGAGCACAATCTCCACAACTTGTCCATGGACAGCAACCAGCACATCAACTCTTACATTGTTGTGTTCAATTACCTGGCTAGCCAAGTCCAAGGCTACAGAGATGGTGCACTTCACCACCTTTTCTACCATGGACTTCCAGATCACATCTAAGATGAGATTTCCCATGTTGGCAAGCCAACCATGCTCTCCAGAATGTGAACCCTTGCACAGACCATTGACATATGCTACTGGGAACATAAGTTCAAGCTTGAAAGGCAAGCCCATTCTGTGTTGTGATCACCCTCCCCTTCCATGAAAGATACCTCTGACACTACCTGTCATATCCTGTAAATCTAAGTCAACTCCAACCCCATCTGACCAACTCCAGTACATTCTCGTGCGAGACATATCTCTGGAGTTCCAGACATCCGTACATACAATACATCTGTATATAGTAACTCTTGTTTATGTTTCTCCTTTTGTACTAGTTTCTGCTTCATACATACCTCCGATCCTGTGTTTGCTTAGGAGCACAGCTCCGGCTTCCTTACATCCGACTCCATACTCCTTACCAATACTCTTAGTGATACTTAGTAATATGACTCTCCGCCTCCATATATAAACCTCCATACAATCTCTGTACTTTAGCTTGTAATCAACTTAAACTCGATCTAAACTCAATCCTCTCCTTCCGTCCTTCTCCACACTACTCCATTCCAAAATCCTAGGTGCGAACCCAAGCTTGGTGCACCACATAAGGTGAAGCCAGAGCCTTTCTGCATGAAACTCCAGAGTTCCAGAGTTATCCATCAGAGATCTCGTCACGGTTTTAACACTACCTCCAAGCTCTCATCCCCTCCCAACTGAAAGGATTCTTCACATCCTTTCCTTGCAATCTGTCCTAAGACATATGTAAGCTGGTGGCCTTCACTACCTTAATGACCTATGGTATCTTACCACAATGGTCCTAATCACAGAGCCTCTATAAACTAGCTAATGCCCACTACCATGTGTATATAGTACATACACCCCTATCACTCTATGTGATATTCCCACACCTCTGCAGTTGCATCTGCATGATTCCAATGAAGCCCACACCGCCGTCATTCCACACCACTTCTATTCACTTCCTGAAGATCTATGGTATGTATTTCCCTGGATCTTCCCCTACATCATACCTAATCTGGATCTCTGATCTAGATCTCATCTTGATCTGCTTCTCAGATCTCTTTCATTTCCTTTTCATTACAGACATTGCTTCTTTCCACATCCCCCTAGTAATATCACACTCATCACTCATGTCAGTCACAGTCAGTCAGTCACCTTGCTGTTGATGCATGTTCTCTTTTGTATTGTTTCACTTTCATCTCTAATTATTAGTAAGTGTACATAGCATGGTACAGTATATCAGGACTTGATGTCCGATCTGCCTACCTATACAGTGTGCTAGAAGAGAGGCTCTACATGGAGTTCACAGAGGGATTTGTACCCCCACAATACAATGGTATCAAAGTACTTAGGCTTCTATATGCCATTTATGGCTTAAAGCAAGCTGGGATTACCTGGTGGCACATGTTAGATAAATCCATGAAATAACTTGGATTTGAATGACTCAAAACTGATGCCAGCCTATTTGTATACAAGCAAGGATCTGATATCATACTCACTATAATCTATGTCAACAATGTATTATTCTGCAGACCCTCAAAGAGCCTTGTTAACAAACTTAAGGCTGCTTTCATGAAAAAGTGGGAATGTTGAGATCTTGGGGAACCTACTGAATTCCTCCAAATGAATATAAAATGAGAAGGTCACTGCATTATAATAGATCAGCAGAATTATCTTGATAAAGTACTTGAGCACTGCAGCATGATTAATGCTAAGCCAGCTCATACTCCTCTACCTCAGGGTTATGCAGTATGATCAATGCTAAGCCAGCTTATACTCCTCTACCTCAGGGTTATTACCCACAGAAGAATGAGAAGGTGTGGTTGAGAGGAGGGTAAGATCTGGGTTCAAAACCCATGATCAGTGAGAAGGGTGATTTGCCTGTGACTGTGTGAATCACAGTGTTGTGCACAAATTCTGCCATTGGTAGAAGGTCCAACCATTTGTGGGTTTGACCATTGCAAAATATACAGAGGTATGTTTCAAGTTCTTTATTGTACCATTCCATTTCTCCATCAGTTTGAGGGTGGTAGGCTGTGGAGAGGGCTATATCATATTGTAAAAGCCTTGCCAATTCTCTGGTGAAGGCAGAGGCAAATTGGGGGCCTCAATTAGAGAGCAATTTGTTGTGCAATCCATGACATTTGAATACATTTTTGAAAAAGATGGGCTATTCCAGCTGCATCTAGTGTTTTTATGCAAGGGGTGAGAATTCCCCCCTTTGTAAGGTTA
>JBBPRU010000103.1:0-16489 GCA_038093245.1 Boletus holoroseus
CTGCAGGACCGATCCAATAACACTACACGGCTATTTTGCATAAACCTAAACCTGTCATTCGTCAGAATTTGCTGAAACACTGTCATACCTCCCCACAAGTGGGACCAAGAAAGAGGGTTTGCGTGCAAGTTGGTTTGAACATACCCTTGACAAGCGAATGCACGTGTCCGCGACAAACTGAGCTTCGGATATTGTGAAATGAAGTTGGCCAGATCCGGGACCTCGGCGATGGTGAAAGCGGAAACAAAAGAATCTTTCGTATTGTAAGCATACTGGTCACGTGTACCATAACATTATGAAGTATCCACAGTCCTGCCAAACCTCGTAGAGCCTTCGTACGTCGTAGTCTCCCTATGATACAGAGCGTAGTCCAGTTCTGTTCGTCCCCTCGTCTCAGTGTTTCCAGCCGTTAGCCACGGCTGGTTTCCCCGTAGGTGACTCCTTTTTTCTGCTTTCGTGACTGGTGTGGTTTTTCTTACTTTGGTGGTTTTGATCAGTGTCAAGAGTGTTAGTGATCGATTGATCGTATCACCCCATCAACAACTTATCAGTGGAATGGCACCATCGGCTACCATCGGCTACATCGGCTACCACTGCAGTGGCTACTGCCCTTGAAACCTGACGAGTTCGAACACTGGTTTGAACTTTTATGTAAGTTCACATTGGTTCCACTTCGGATCCTGGCCATGCAAGCAAATCGCCCTCGTTCCCTCATGCCCACAGAAGCATATCGTCTTCCCAGCTTCCTCGCGTTGCTCCCCGGGAAGCCGGGTGGCGAGATCAATCCCCATTTCAAGGAAGTTGAAGCTGCGTTCAACATATGGGTGGAAAAGAACATTGGTGGGCCCTCCGCAGTGGTATGTATTCGCTGCTGTTGTCTATTGATCCATCCTCTCTGATTCCTGCTACTAGGAAGTCTATCGATGTGACACCCCTCTGCTTGCTTCTATGGCATACCCACTCGCTTCCTATCAACATTTGAGGGGGGTAATCAACTATTTCGTAGCGGGGTTCTTGTTAGATGATTTACTGCATGTATCCTTTCGTCCTTCGCTTCACATGAACTCAGGAAATCTGCACAGTGACCATAGTTCAGGCGAAGCCGTTCCGGCTCTTTCGCAATTATGGATGAAAACCCTTAGGGATGAAAGCGAGATGAAAAGCGTTCAGCATTCCGCCGTTGAAACGATACGCAGGTTGGTCAACCCATTCGTCCTGTACTTGGTCTCGATGAATTTTTTCGACACAGTGAATTAATGCAGGGCATCAGAGCAGCCGTGGACTCCTTTAATTTTCCCAGGTTCATCGCAGAGAACGAGAGGCTGACAATCCATATGGCCCAAGAAAGACATGACCAGGAAGCATCCCTGAACAAGAACAGGGTTCTTGACGTTCGATCGTACATCCTCAAGCGTCGAATGACGCTCGGTGCTCACCTAGGCTTCGTTTTGGTCCGGTCCACTCGCTCCCTTTACATTCCCGACGACGTCTTGGCTAATCCAGTCGTAGAGGAATTAGAGAATGCCATAACGGATATGATGTCTATTGCCAATGTAAGGGGGAAAGCTCCAAACCTCGCTCGTCCTTCTGTAATTCAGTCTATGCTCCGTCCAGGATATTGCCTCCTTCAAGAAGGAATATCACTTCGACGGCGCGACCCATAACCTTTTGACGGTCATACAGGGGGATCCAGAGACTGCTCATCTGGATTTCCAGGAGAGACTCGATTACGCCGAGACGTTGTTTAAAGCAGCTCTCGAACGTTTCCATGCGTGCAGGCGGGAACTACCGTCTTTTGGTCCAGAGATGGATCAATACCTTACCCTGTATATGGACGGATTGATCGACTTGCTCGCCGGGAACCTGCAATGGGAACGTGTTAATCGCCGCTACAGTATATTCATGAACGACGAGGACAGGAAGAACAATGTCATGAGATTGGCGTTGGACGGTCCCCCCGCAAACAAGAACAATATTCCGGTTTGCTAATTTGGCACGGACATGTCGCTCGGATTTGTGTTCATTCTTTTCTCTGCGTGTAGTTGCCCCTCCTACCCAACCCGCTAGCTGTCCTCATTACTTGTCACGGTCAACTTGCCCCTATAGCTTCCTGATTCTGTTCTGTATGACCTCTTGCAACGTCATATATTGTGTTTCCATATTCTATAAATTCTCTTTGTTTTCTGAAACTGTCGCGTAGTACGATAGTGTTGGAATGAATGATGTGCTTCTACAGACACGGTGGCTTGACGTCGCGAGTTACTTTGTCCCTCCTTGATGACCA
This sequence comes from Boletus holoroseus, assembly GCA_038093245.1. Classification (NCBI taxonomy): domain Eukaryota; kingdom Fungi; phylum Basidiomycota; class Agaricomycetes; order Boletales; family Boletaceae; genus Boletus; species Boletus holoroseus. The sequence continues at coordinate 2,285 of JBBPRU010000103.1, forward strand.
GGGCAACGAATTGTAGTACTCAGTGTCCCGATCGAACAATATGCAACCGCAAGAGGTGAAACGATGTAGGATACCGGAGTCGCAGCAGAGAGTACTAAACAAGGCACTGGACGAGAACAGACAAGGCTCCGCAATAGATATCACGACTTGCTGTGAATGCCAGTAAAGTTGGGACATCGTGTGGGCTGAACGATCCTATAAACCTAAATTAGACTAACAGAGAGCAAAGAGTAACAACAAAACAGCGACACAGCAAAACAACGAGACAACGAGACAACGAAGACAGAACAACATAGCAGAACAGAAAGAAATCAAACATAGACAGAGCGAACATGGAAAATGGCCGTATCATAGTGGACCGGCATGACAATCCCAAACGTCCAGCACTTCCGTACGGATGTCTTGCGAGGAAGTAATTCTGGGTAACGGAACGACGATCTCGTAGTCGACGGCAACCCGCTTGTACCCATAGTATGCTTGCTGCTGAAGCAACAAGGCACTAAATTTCTGCCCCAGGCGGGCAATCAACCACAAGGCACGAGTGTAGTCGTCCGATGCAAGCGAAGCTACACCATGCAACAATAACGAGTTAGCACTCTCGTCAGCACAAAGGTCCGGAGTGATCTCACCAAGTGGATTCAAGAGATCCTGGATCCATGGATGCACAAGAAGCAGTCTGCGTGGCTCCCGCAACGGAAGTGGATCCGCAGTCTTGATACGCACGTCACCGAGCACTGAAACAGAAGCACGATAGACACGACATTGAGGTCCGCTGATTACCACTGCGATTCTGTTGACAGAAAAAGCGATGCATGGAAGATGTAGGCGACGGTTGACGAACGATGCTTTGGGTAGATTCACAATACGTTCATAGACCGCCAAGGCCGCCTCCCGCGGCCACAGAGGCTGCAATTCCACAGCTCGCGTTCTCAGTTTGCTCGCATCACTTGGTGATATCGTCTGTGGTGGTTCGCTGTAGACTGCCATCTGAGCAGGCAGGCAGCTATTGAATCGTGATGAGTTCCCTATCCAGGCAAGTACCGCCGTTACGTCGCCCGAACGATGGACAATTTCCTCCAAGAGTCGTCCAAGCGCGTCTCTGCCTTCGCCATACTTTGGTTGGAGGTCACTAGCGAAAATTCCAAACAACGAGTACGCAATATCTTCTTCTACCGTCGCGGTCCGCGTCGAAGCTAAGCGTAGCTTCTCGCGCACTCCCAAATCGCTCGGACGAAAGGCACAGAGCATTTTTGAATCGACGGAGACAGCAGACGCCAACTCTGCATTGATCATGGGAGAGTCTTTGTGGTTGCGGTGGGGGTCATCGAGATATGGCTTCCATTCAGAGTCGTAGAAGCGGATCGCCCTTGGTGCAAGAAGTTCTTGGAGCGTCCAAGCACGTGTCATCCATATGCTATCCCGTATGTTGCCAAGCTTCGACGGGTTTGCAAGGAGAGCGAGCGTGAGCACCGATTGCTCGTACCATCTGTACATGGACACGATAGCCTTACTCAACACGAAGGAGTCTGTCCTGATGATACAGCACGTATCACTCCACGCCCAGCGATGTCCGGTTTCGCGAACCAACTCGCAGAATCTGCGTAGCTTGTTATTGGTTGGAGATCGGTCGAGATCATTATAGATTGATTTGCCCAAAATATCATGAAACAACGGCTCCTTGCAGGTCTCGTCCCATTTATGAGAGAACATGACATATTCGAAAAAGGTTTCGACACCCCGGCGGAAGCGATCCTGCTCTTGTTCTCCGATGAATGACAAAAGGTTGCTGTAGATGGGGTCCACTTCGAGTGTAAGGATTCGCAGTTGTCCATGACAAAGACGACCTGTTCGAGTATCGATGAGCACGGGTGGGCGTTGTCCGAGGACGTCGAAGATTATGGTTTCTGCGACCTCTCTCTGTGAAGGGCTGGCGTATAGTTGGTACTGCCCTTTGGAACGCGATCAACACGTCAGTTCAGTATGGTGTGCGAAATACTTACGATGGACCTCTGGATTGGGAGAAAGCTGGAGCTTTGAAAGCACGGTGTTGAACGTTTTGATTGTCTCGTCACCCTCAAATCCCAAAGCTTGCAAGTCTGAACGGATGTGCGAGGGTGAGGGCGAAACTTCATCGTCCTTTGACCGACAATCATGATATATTTTACCAGAGAAAAAAAGGAAGTACTTACGCTGATGATATAGCACTTTGGAAGGATGTCTGAAAGATTCCAAATGGACAAGCTATGATGCTGAGCGCTCCGGGAAACGGTTACAAGGCTATTGTTAGGAGAGATGGCGAGCGGAAGGTAGGAGGGAATGTTAGATCCGATTTCGGCGAACGTAGCAGCATCCCAAAACCGAACGCCATCCTTCCAAGTGCCGGACACAATAAATTTTCCGTTCCTTGACAGGGTACGGAAACTAGGAATTGGCTTGCGCGAGTCCGACCCATGTGATGGATCGATGACTGCGAGCGACTCTTCTAATCCGGCAAAGATCTGCTGTTGGCCATTGACATCGTTCGACCAGGAAAAGGCTGTCACGCGGGAGTTGAGTTTGACCACGATGCGCTGGGTGAGCTGATTTTCATGGATATCCAAGATGTAAACGGTGCCGTTGTTGGTACAACCGGCGAGCCGACCACCGCAGCAGGAGAACTGAACAGACGAGACCCCCCTTGTGTCGAGGTTCAACGGCCCTGCGAGTCGACGGCCTGTGGAAATACTCCATACGATGACCGACCCGTCCCACGATCCACTGGCAACTTTCAACGAGTCCGTCGACACGTCGAGAGCGGAGACTTTGCGGGCGTGGTAATCGTCCGTCTCAACGGTGAGTGTTTGACTCTCGACATCCAAGATCCTCAGTTTCCCATCACTACACCCACAGACGATCCACTTTCCATCCCTCGAAACGGTCACGACGCATGCAGCCATCTTCCACGATCCCTCGCCGCAATTATCTTGTACTTGGAGCAGTGTTGCGAGCTCGTCCTTGGTAACGTGTACCGCCCGCTTCCCATCGGGAAAAAATGCCAGTGAGATCGTTGGGGCATATGTCTTCAATTCTCGTGGTAAGTGTGCAAGAGCTTTATAGATAACTATAAGACTAACGCGAAAGCGTTCTCAACGTGCCATCTCATACCTTGCCTCCTCTGTGACATCACAGGCCAGACGCAACAGACCGGGTGTGAAACGTCGAGCGAGCAAATTCAATGGGAGACAATGACCGGTTCAGGTGGGCAAAGCATCTACCTTGAGGTTCCCTGCTAAAACCTTTATATACGCCGTACAGCAATATATTGGTCCAATCAGAGTTGTTGTTCAAACCTCGAGCTTTCAGCACACAACGTACAATTTCAGATACCGTCTGCTGTGAGGTCACCACGAGGCCAGGCTTTTAAACTAATACCCTATCATTGCCTTTTCTGCCAGGGTGTGTAGTTGCATGTTCCTCGCATCAATATACCTTCTTGCGTCGCCCACGTGGTGGTCCAACGTTGCAACGCCCAACGCAGGCAAATAGTCCCACTTCTAGTCAATCTGGATCTGACTCGGTCGATTGCGTCCACTGGGCGGGAGCGTCCTTATCTCCTATTGGTTGGTTTATGGTATTCACCCCGTCGATCGTTTGCGGTTGAGTCCCTCAGCATGGATGCCCCCCTTCCCTCTGACTCTCTTCCGTCCGAACAAGCAGCGGTTGAAAAATGTCTGTTCAGTGTTACTTTTGTGGAATCCGGACCGTATTACCACCCGACATTCGCCAGATGGAGCATATTATCTTACTTCAAAGGGGGCTTAATCATTTGAGCCGATCCTAACAGAGGAAACTATTAGAGAGCCATGAAAGTGAGCATGGAGCTGAATGGTTCGCGCTTTTGGCTAGCGGGATCGGATTATTGCATCATTCGGCATGGTGATGCAGACAGCTACGAGCACTAACCCAATTTACATACATTGCACCTTGTTGGAGGTAGACGCATGAGCTACTTGGTGTTGAAGTGACGAAACAAATTCACCCATCATAACACATAATTCGATTCAATTTCACGAACGCAGGGTATCCCACTGACGCCCGCACAATTTAAACTATACAAATACATAACGTCCAAGATTGTCGCACATATGCCCTTCATTCCTACCCTGACGATGGATCCGTCGTTGTCGCCATGCAAGTTATTTGCACGCGCTTACCAATCTCGGGGGCTTACTGCGTCTTTCTAGACGCAGTCTTGCGTGCGCTCTGTGAGGCAACAGAGAGAGAACCAATGATGTCACCACCAAGGCGCCGTACAATCATGCTCGGGAACACGAGCCAAAGCCTATCCCAAGAACACCAAAGCAGATTGCAGTCACGTCAGGTCGGGACACAGGACGAAAGGGTCGGAGAAAGGGGGGAAAGGGGGGGGGCGAGAGTCGTCAGCACACTCAGCATATACGGGTTAAGATACGCACCCGTTCGGAAATACCCAGTAGAGCAAGAAAGTGCCCCACGCATTATGTCCGACTGCGCATCCACCGCAATAATACTCCTGTGCCCAGTAAAGCACCGTCTTGGAAAGCGTCATGGTCACCGCAGCGAACCCGACCAGCGGCGCGCCGGACCAGCCGGACACATGTGCGAGGTAAACGTAGGCGAGGTTCATCGCCGTCTCCACCAAATTGAGAAGAGCTAGGTGAGGGAAGATCATGAAGTTTAAGTAGATATAAAATGAACTATGCAAAGGCTTACACTGTGCGTTGGTGAACCCAGTGTTTTCTTCGAGGGCCTTTACACCATATATCTATCCCGTAATCTGTGAGCGAATAGATTCCATGCCATGAAGGCGGACTCACATAATCGATGTCCTGGTATAATCCATATGGTTCCCAAATCCAATGAAGATCACCCCCAACCATTGAGCGCGGTCTAGACGTTGCACGAGCTGACTGGTTATCGCATGAATAACACAGCATACGAGACATACCTCATAAAACAGTACGTCGCATCCCAAAAGATGACAGGTGCGGTCAAAAGGAACCAGAGTGTAATCCAGGTATAGGTTTTTACGGCCATAGTTTCTAATCCACAAAGAAACGCGAAATACGACGCAGGAAGAGTCACCAGGTCAGCTTTGTGTGCAGCGCGGAAAAGAAGGGAAACCCCGGGTGGTGTGATTACCCTAAAACGGAAATACGTACCACATGATTTGGTCGAGCGGGGGCCGACACGGCGTGAGTTCGCGGCAACAGCACTGCCGACGGGGGCGGGGACTCGCACGGTGATCTCGCACTCACGCGTTGAAAAGACATTCCCGTTGCACCTTGACGACTCCGATGGTGCACACGCATTATGGTCAGCGTTGTCGTCGTCGTCGTCGACAGACAGCTGCATCGACCTTTCGAGTTCAAATCTGGCGCAGGTGTGGGTGTCTTCGGGAAGGGCATCCCATTTGGAGACGTGAGCAGCGGAGAAGATGGGCGCAAACGGGAGCTTGGACATGGTATGGACTGAAGGTTGTCCTTGCCACTCGCTAGAGTATTGTTGATATGGACATGCCGCTGCAGCATGGCCTCTCCGACTCCGTCGCCCGAGGCATGCCCATATCCACGACCAACCAGGTGAGCTGAAGCCTGTGGGCTAGTATGAGAGAAGAAAAAAGGGATGATGTTCCTGTTGACAAGTAACCTGATAATAACTACAAAATTCGTCTGTGGAGCGTAGTTTTAGCCGAGGTACGTATTTCTCGGTTCTTGATCGGTTCAATTGAATCGCCACGTATCGTTGTAGCGAGTCCGCAGCTAGACGATGCTAAAAAATCTACATACACCTAGCTCGTCAGAATGCGGCACCAGTCGTCGGTCATCGAAATGCCCACCAGCACTCAACATGGTCTACTCCCTGCAGTCGCTGCCACACTCCCTCACATTTTCTCACGCTCTGGTGTGGAGCTCGAAGCACTTCAACTTGGAGCCTGATGAGCCTGCTTCTGAGTTGGACTTAGAGTCGGATTCGGAGGACAACAACTTGGGTTATGAGTTGCAGGGCTCTTTGGGCTCAAACATCATCCTCCATATCATGGGTGTTGGACTCTTAGCTATTGCTCCATCTACATGAGAGCCAGGCTCCCGAGAACCGCACAATCAGACCGATAAGTGTGCAACTTACCAGTGGTTCACTACTGCCCTTGGCTGGCTTGACCATGAGTTTTGCAACACATTCTAGTAAGTGGCTATCTCCACATAGGTTAAAATTCCGAAAGGTGGGGTTGGGTGACAGACTTCTGATCGGCTTGTGGAATTCTTAGCTGAATCCAACCCTATATTCAATTATCTGGCCACAAGCCTCAACATGCAGTTTGCTTCCAACTTGCATGCATTCTTATTATCTTTTCAGATTGGCAGGCTGACGCTCACCTTTCAGTGTTTGCTGCCGCGCCGGCGACAGATTATGGCGACACAGGAGTTCGGTGAAAATCGGTTGAGCCAACATACATCCGGTGCCTGGTCTGTTGCGACACCAACAGACAGCTTTTGTATTCGCAGGCGGTTCGGCAATAGCTACCATGGTAGGAATAAATTTCCTGGTTTTCACCTTCCGGGACTACCGTTGAACTGCATCAGTTCAGCTGCCACCTAAGGTTAGCAGTGCGTTTCAGACAAAGTCCTGTCTACCACTACGTGGACATATAACGTTCCGGGCGAATTCCTGCACAATAGCGTGTACAATTTCAAAGGCGTCGCTCGGCAAAGATAGAAAAGTGACAAGTGCTCAGTGTACACGTAAACTAGCGAGTCTTAGAGTTGCCAGCGTAGTTGCGACACCCAACGTGAAAGCCACGACGAGCCTGCCGTCGAAATGCTTGATTGATGACGGCGCAGCGGTCACAACCGGGTCAGTCTGGGCCTGCGGACGTGGTGAGTTACGGTCGTAAGAATTCTTGACAGCGAGAGGTGTGTTGTGCGCTTGCTTCAAAGCTGGGAGATCATCAAAACTAAGCGTGTTTTCGGCAGTCCACCATGCCTTGATACCATTCGGTGCCTTTTCTGTGGGTGATACTTGTGCCTCCACCCGCTCCAGGTTATCACAGAATCGTTCGAGTTGTGAGCGCTGGCCAATGAATTTGTATTGAGGGATGCCAAAGCCACAGGACTGGGCAGGTTTGGAGCGAGGGTTGGGGACGTGTGTGCAGGGATGGGGACGGGATGCTCACCGTAGCGACCTTATGCACGTCGATGACGATCGCTGCGCGCGAGCCTGCTTTGCGGCTCACGGGGGGTATGAGCGCATCGTATTCTGGCGTGCCAAACTCGTGCACAGTACCTGCATCGTGTCGTTTGAGTTGGGTCCGACATAAGTACTCTGAAGAGCGATGGATGCACGCGGTGAGATGTGTACGTACCCGTTCCCCACATTCTCAAGATTCGTGGCGCGCCCTCAAAGGCGTGGAACATGATTGTGATCCTAGCATTTCCGGGCTCACGCATGTGTGCAATGGTCTCGATACCTAGTAAGCTGGTGTTAGTCACAGACAGGGGTAGAGTGTAGGTAAATAGCTTGTGGGCGGAGAGACTCACCACTACCAGTCATGTCCTCATACCAAACACAATTCTTATTCAGGATGTGAAAACTCTCGATGCATCCCTTGGGCGAGAGGTTGACGTGCCCATTGAGCGCGGCGGTGGCGACCCAGAACATCTTTTGCCTCGCGATCCATTCAAGATGTTTGTCTGGGATCTCGTCATAGAAGATGGCCATTTTGTGGTATGACGTGGGTGGTGGCAAGGGAGGGAAAAGTGAAAGAGATAAGGAGAGAAAGTAGCTGTTGCTCAGATAACCTGTCAAGCTGACAAACTGTGCATGTTCTTGTATCTTAGGTACACATCGGTGGCCGATAGCATTTCGCCTGCGCACGCGTGGGGGGCGACTTTGATTTGCGGGCCGTCGCCACGTGACCGTTTCAAAGTGACTATCCCTTACATAATCTATATCTGTGTCATCGAGAGCTTACGCTCGCAGGTTCGAGACACTGACACCCAGTGATATGTCGGAGATCAGTGCTTCGAGGCAAGGAACTATTTGGATACGAGAGTAATGCAAGTATGTATCGATAGCCGTCGTGGATGTCGTCCTGAGAATGCACCGTCAACCTCGTGTCCATCTTCGTCCAACGGACGTCGGTTTCCGTTCAGTTACTGAGACTGTAAGTGACATTGGCAGATAGTCCGTCCATGCCGCGGTCGCTGCCCAGGTTCTCTTGGCGCGTACCAACGCCCCATCTGTGCGTAGGACACGCTCTAGCTCGTTCTCCGAATGATCCTTGTACTCAATCTATCCTCGTCCGCAGAACCATCAAATCATCGAGAGAGGGAGTCGCATTACTTTCCTCAACCTCACTTGCTGAAGTGGTGACTCCGTAACGAGTAGATCCCGGTCGCAGCCATGTTGATCTACATCTCCGCCAGCATACAAACCTCTCGACACGGAAGACGAACGGGGGGCGCTGTGAATGGCAGCGTGGGCACACATATAACGGGTGTAGCAGCCGTTCCAACCCCAGGAGGGCAGAAGGGGGGTAATGGAGGTGCGGACAGAGTGTGTAATGGCGAATTCCCGAGTGATGGGAAATGCGCACTGTATGACTGACTCAACATACACCGAGACCCTAGAGACAAAGACATTAGCAGCAGCCACACGTTGGGATGGCTAAGTAACTCATCATTAGAACTTGGACATAGACTTACACATAGATTTGTGAGAGGCAGCGACATGGTTGAACCATAAGAGCTTGGGAGGGACGGATAAGAATTCTGGCCATTAGCTAGGGAAGGCATGTACTGTACTGGGACTAAGAGTGGTACACCGCTTCCGGGAAATTGATGGGTAGAAACGCGAACCGGTACTCGGTACCAATCACATTTGACGAACATTCAGGTTTATTGAGTGTCGATGAGTGTACCCTTTGTCAAACCTTTCTCTCCGCGTCGATCATCGTCAAGCTTGTTCCGAGCCGGCTTCCGCGAGCAGAGCGCCAGAGGCGTTGCATTCGGGAGTAGGCAGTAGTCTTTTAATTAGCGCGATGAAAGCCGCGGAGATATAACTCTTGATCTTAATGTCAGGGTTATGTTTGATGTCAGTGTCTGCGATTTGATAGGAATAATGCAAAAGCTCCGGAGGCACCACCACCCAGAGGATCCTGAGGAAGGAAGGAGCGATTCTTGGAGAAAAATGGTATGAACTCGTTCGGGGAAGAGATAAGAGGGTGCAAAAATACAGAACATACACAGGATCTGCCCCATAGCACCACAGTTTTGGATTGGCCCAGCTAAGGAGATGATGGCCTGGGATTGTTCATGCACTGGATGAGTGACTTACTTTTTCCTAAGATCGAAATGAGCACCACTGCAACTGCATTCCTGGCAACGAGATAGGGTTTGTGCTTCTGAGTTCGACTTTGTGTATGGTACCTGGCTAAAAAGTGAGTGAACAGGACGGGGTAAGGGTTGGTTGTTTGAATCAGTTTCCAACCGTCGGGTGGGCTCGACAGGATGTATATATATGGTAGCACCGTGATCAGTCACCAATCTGTTGGGACAGTACAGCATTTCCATGTACCTCGAGCGGAGCAAGACATACATTTCGTGCAACTTCCCAATCACTTGCAATGGTAGGTTGGAGGTGATTGAGGTACACGTTTGGATTGAGCAATGGGGGCAGAATGTGAAAAATTCTCGCTCACCCAGAACTTAGCAAGTTGAGGATGATTTCGGCCCAGTTAGAATGTAACGAAGTAGCACAGGTAGCCCAACGAAACGACTATGCGGTCCCACCTTGATGATATCCCGCATGTTGCGCAGAGGTGGCCATCTTGTGGACGCCGCCACTGATCATCAATGAATAATTGGTCGTTGTGCCCAACACCCCGCTTCTCGCCGATTCAGTGGTCCATAGGAGGCTTGAGCTTGAGCAGTGCCACAGGGATGTCTAATAACGTGCGTCGCGCGTGTTACGCGTGTACAGCCCCACCGGGTATGTAATATTGTCGAATGGTTGAACTTGAAATCCTAACCTGAAACTTCATCGATCATCTAGTACAGGCGGCCTGTGCTCCAAGTGGATAGGTTCAACTTCTATTTGCGGTCCAGCAACCGAGTATCTCAGAGGTCTCGAAGTTCGATGAGGTGCCCGATTACTGCACTCACAGGATCTTGCTCGGCCTCTTCGCTGGTGTCTAGCTATGCATATTATTTCATCGTTTTGCGTCGAACGGCCTCAGAAATTCGAATCACTCATGAATTATAACGGGTAGACCGGTCACCCGTGTCGGCGGCCTGTTCGCTTCCAATTTCCCGCACTTATTGGTCACATTGGTCGCTTATATATTGAAACGTTCAAGACAGTGGCCGCGAGTCTCTTCCGCATTCCCTATAAATTCTCACATTCATCCTTCCGTCGGGTCGAGTGAACCATCATGATGCTAGCTGCAACCTTGGGTGGGCTTTCGCTCGCCACAACGTTAGTGTGGGGCCACCCACCCACCCTGCTACAGCGTCGGTCCACTAGCAATGTCACGTACTCGATGAACGTCACCGATTGCCCAGGTACATTTCCGCCCAGGTCCATGAAACTCATATCAATGTACCACAGGTTACACTCTGGGATCTCTGACCGAGTCTCAGTATGGTCTGACTGCTCAGCTGTCACTGGCGGGCACGCCTTGCAACGCATTTGGCACGGACGTAGTGGATCTCAGCATTGAAGTCACCTACCAATCTCAGTCGACGTGAGTCTCTCAAATATCATCATTCCATCTGTGTTCAATGGTTTGCGTGTAGCCTACACGTAAAGATCTACGACACTGCGAACCAGCAATTCACAATCCCCGAGTCTGTCATCGAGCGTCCACCTGATCCAACGGAATCGTTCACAGGGTCGTCAGACCTCGTGTTTAACTATGACGCGTCGCCATTTGCTTTCTGGATCACGCGCCGTTCGGATCCGGGTGCAATGCCTATATTTGACACCAGAATCGCCTCGCTCCCTCCAACACCCATCCCACCCTCCAACCTCTCGGATCCCAGCACGGCGTTTGATGGGTTCCCCCTCGTGTTCGAAGATCAGTATCTTCAGGTAAATAAGTTTCATCCTCGAAATACCTTGCGAGCTAATTTTATGCGCCGTGAGTAGATTGCTTCAGCGCTACCTTATGGCACAAACATCTATGGTTTGGGTGAGGTGATTGCCAGCAGTGGCTTCCGACGCGATATAGGGACGGATGGCGGTGTTGGCACCATCCAAACCCACTGGGCCCGTGATGTTGCAGATCCTATTGATCAGAACATGTAAGGCAGTCGATGTAAGAGCAATACGTGGCTGATGCACCAAAGGTATGGCTCACACCCCATCTACCTGGAGCATCGCTTCAACGAGACCACCAACACGTCATCGTCATCTGGAGTTTTGCTATTCAGGTATTGTAAATCAATGCTTTCATGTGAACACATCGTAATGATTTGGCAGTTCTGCAGGGTCTGATATCTTCTTACAGACTCCACCTAGCTCACAGGTGTCGCTTATCGAGTATCGAATGATTGGAGGAATTCTTGATTTCTACTTCTTCTCTGGGCCTACGGATGCCGAAGTCATTGCTCAATACGGGGCGACAATTGGTTACCCCATGTGGCAACCGGCTTGGGGCTTTGGATTCCATCTATGCAGGTAGGCCATTGATTATGGCTTGGTTGACGTGAAATCAATGGAGTGCTATTTGAGGTGGGGATACGTCAACATCAGTGAAGATATCGCAAACGTTGCCGCCATGCGCACTGCGAATATTCCTCTCGAAGGTGTGCTTTATCTTATGCTTGATAGCCTTCAGCTAAACGAGACACAAGTACAATGGAATGATATTGATTTGTATCATGCATATCGTGACTTCACGACCGATCCTGTGAGATTCCCCGTTGATGAACTCCAGCAATTCATCGAACAATTAGTCAGTTGTCTAGTTTGGTAATAAACAAAGCGACTGATTTATTTTGATAGACTGCCAACTACCAACATTGTAGGGGTTCCATTGGTGACACGTAATGTGCAGTGCATGTTGAACTAATCCACTTTCAGACATCCCTATTGTAGATGCAGGTATCGGAGTCACAGTCAACGCAACTGACGTGGTAAGCTCTGGCTTCGGGCAAGTCTAATTCTTTCCTGATCACTTTCCAAGTATGACCCATTCTCTGACGGAGTCGCGAGGTATGTTGGCTCAAATTCTTTTGTAGTATGTTCCATCTCACCCTGCCCAGCGATACTTTCATCAAAAACCCCGACGGATCCCTCTACATGGGACAAGTTTGGCCTGGTTACTCAGTGAATTTCTTGCCATACTGTATCCACTCGTATTGACTGATTCACGGCCGGTGATCGTCAGGCTTTTCCTGACTGGTTCGCAGGGGGCACTCAAGCATGGTGGACGGAGGCACTGGCGAACTGGACTGAGCTCGGAGTCGACTTCTCTGGTATCTGGCTCGACATGAATGAAGCGAGCTCGTTTTGCAGTGACTCTTGGTAAGCTTACCTTGGGATTGTACTGAAATCTGAGCTTATTTCGAGGACAGCGGTACAGGCGCGAACCTCTCGGCGTTGCAACCATTCAGCGTGATTGGTACTGTGGTAACTGGATACCCTGAATGGTTAAAATTAATTGAGCTCCATCTGCCACTGCAACATACTGATTGTCGTTTTTTTTACAGTTACAATGAAACTCTCTGGGGACCAAGTGGAAATATGACAATTAACGGAACATCGACGAACTTTTGCCCACCTGGAACTATGGAGACGGTCTCGAAACGTGGCGTTGGCGCTGGAGGCGAGCCGAACGTTAACATTAACAGTCCGCCATACGCCATTCACAACGGTCAAATTTTGCATCACTCTGTTTGACTTGCAACTGATTTGTCCGTCCGTCCTTCAGCCATCGGGGCGCTCTCCACAAATACGCTGGCTACGAATGCAACTCATTATGGTGGCTACGCCGAGCTTGACGTGCACAATATGTTTGGGATGATGGAAGAGAAGACCACACACCTCGCCATACAGTCCATCTTCAATGGGAAGAGACCATTCCTGATCAGTCGCTCGACCTTCCCGTCTTCTGGAAAGTGGACCGGTCACTGGGTATGTCCCGTCGCTTGGGGGTCGCCCCACGCAGGATCTTATTTACTCCCCAGCTCGGAGACAACTACAGCAAATGGCAATACATGTACCTGAGCATCCAAGGCATTCTGCAGTTCCAGATTTACCAAATTCCGATGGTCGGTGCCGACACATGTGGCTCCCGTAAGTTCTGTTTCATGTGGTTGGAGTGGACACGTTCTCAGCCTTCTCAGTTGGCAACACCGATGAAGAACTTTGCAACCGGTGGATGCAGCTCGCCGCCTTTACTCCATTCTACAGGAATCACAATACTTATGGTGCTCTGCCTCAGGAGCCCTACCGATGGGACAGCGTCGCGAACGCATCGCGGATTGCCATTACTGCCAGATATTCGATGTTGCCGTATTGGGTGTGTGCCACGGGAGCAATTACTGGAAGTGTACTAACATATTGGGTGGTAGTACACCCTCTTTGCCAACGCTTCCACAAACGGTCTCCCACCCGTCCGGGCCCTGTTTTACGAGTTCCCCAACGAGCCAGAGCTTTTCAACGTCGACAGGCAGTGGTTGATTGGAGGTGACATCCTCATCACTCCCGTGTTGACTCCCGGAGCAACCACAGTTGACGGTACGCCCGGCCACATCCATCCAAATATATTAGCTGAAATTTAATTATACCTCAAGGTATCTTCCCCGGTAGAGGCACTGTCGTCTGGCGTGATTGGTGGACCCATGCAGTCGTCGACGCCACTCCCGGCGCAAACACGACTCTGAGCGCTCCCATTAGCCACATCAACGTCCATATCCGAGACAGCTCCATCTTACTGTTGCACCAGGAACCTGCCTACACGATCTACGAGACGCGTCAGGGACCTTACTCGCTTCTCGTATCTTTGAATACGGCAGGAACCGCGTGGGGCAATGCCTATGTTGACGACGGCGAAAGCTACCCTCCTGGAGCGAGTCGTACTTTGAGCTTCTTCGCAAGCGATGGCGAACTGGACATTGAGAGCAAGGGAGAGTACTCTATTGGTGAGAAACTCGAGACGATTACCATTCTCGGTGTCCAGCA
>JBBPRU010000104.1:0-16485 GCA_038093245.1 Boletus holoroseus
ATGGTCAACGTCGTTGATAGATATCCGGTTGGAGATTTGATGATCTCGGTATCACGATTCAAAAGCGTCTTTGCGAAGCCCTGTATGCAGCCGGTCGTACGGAGGAGGCAGGCAAGTCTCTTCTTAAGATGGTAAATAGCTTCAGAGAACACATCTATATGAGTGGACCCATTTCCAAGTGGGTTTCTTGTGAGTTTATGTTCTGCTCTTGTTTTCCATGTATTCAACCTTCTCTGTCAGATTTCACGCAACAATGTCTATCAGCTCCCGCAAGCGACGGTGACGCGGCCTCGAAGGCAGCCCAACACGATGGGGTGACGATACATCATGCGACCCTCGATTCAATAACCACCACGCCGCTCTTGAGGGAGTGGGCAAAATCAATATTGGCGAGCGGCTCATGGAATGAAGCCCTGGTGGCTGCTGTCGGCGTGAGTATCACCATTTGTTCTGGTATCCGACCCTGACACTCTTGATTTGGAGTTTACGGCCCCGAGATTCATGGTTTATCAGGCTATTTGCGACCGTCTCGAAATAACCAACGAAATAACGAACGCCATCAAGTGTTTCCACCAAATGGACAGCGAATTGGCAGGGGAGATAACCATGCGTGATGGGCAGGCAGAATGGGCCGTAGGTGAGCAGTCACGTACGTCGCTGCAGGTAGCGTTTATGTGATCGATGTCCTGCAGACTTCAAGCAGCGCTGCGCCGAAAAGCTGGGACACCTCGGAGATGCAGCAGTGGACGTCCAGCAGTATGACAATGCAATTACTCAGTATTCAGCTGCCTTGTCCCTCAATCCTGCTGGCCCACCAGACATTTTGATCAAACGAAGCAAGGTATATGCGGCAAAGGGGTTATGGGAGGATGCTTTAGATGATATCAATCAGGTACGTTATTTCTGTCTTTACAGGCCCGATCCTGCCGACACAGCCACTAGGTGACAATGTTCGCTCCGTTGTCTCCATGGGGCTACAAGAGTGTATTAATGGAGTGGGCGAAAATGAAGTTGACGAATGGGTCATGGAAGAATGCCTTCGCAACTGCTGGCGGTGTAGGTGTATATTCCATTGACATGTATTGTGATTGACACTTTGATTTCAAGTTCAAGGCCGCAAGATTCACGATATATCGGGCCATATGTGAACATCTCGAAATGGTTGACCGCCTGATGGATGCTACCGAGTGTTTGCATGAAATGGAACATAAATTGAAGCAGGAGATGGAAAGAGAGGAGGCGAAATGGGTTCCCGGTGAGTGATCGCGCCTATAAGGTAGGTGACATCTATGTGACCGTTCTCTGTCAGGCTTCAAATCCCGTTGTTGTGAGAAGCTAGAGGACCTTGGGGATAGCGCAATGAACGCTCAGCAATATGATAAAGCCATCTCCCAGTATTCGGTTGCACTCTCCCTGAATCCTACTACACCCCAAACCCTCTTTGTCAAACGAAGCAAAGCATGTGCAGCGAGGGGCTTATGGGATGATGCATTGAGTGACGCAAACGAGGCATGTCATTTTTGTTGTACCCAAGCGCGTCCTTGTTGATGGTCGTGGTCAGGTCATTGCTCTTGACCCATCATCGCCGTTCGGCTACGAGAGGATGTACGTAGCGTTACACGGGGTGGGACATCATAAAGAGGCATTAGGCGCATTCGAGACGATGCTCATGAAGATAACGCAGTCATCTGATCCTGAAATTCGCAGTGAGAATGGTGACTTCATACTAGAATTTATCTTCTGATCTTGTCATGCAGAGCGTTGTCTTCAGTACACCAAGACGAGAGAAGTGGTTCGCAGGGCCATTCAGGATGCTATTCGTGAATTGCCACGAGTGCTCATTGACACCACTTCTGGTCGCCTCTGCAACAAATCCGAGCAAGCTGCTGCATTTGAATCATTTCCCGTCTTCATGGAGCTGATCTCATCGATGACCACACACATTGACCACGCGCGCATCGAACAAGAGGTCACGGAGTACTACCGCTATGCTACATTCTCGCACAAGTGGGAAGACAACGAGCCTCTGTTCGAAAAGGTCATGCACATCGTGGTGTACGATCTCGAGGAGTCTCCCACTCATGACAAGTTGCAAATGTTCTGCAAGATCGTGCGGGATGCTGGGTTCCACTGGGCATGGAGCGATACGTGCTGCATCAACAAAGCGGATCACTTCATACTCCAAGAAGCCCTGGTCGCCATGTTCAAGTGGTACGAGGGTTCTGCTGTGACGATTGTTTTCCTCCGTGGCGTTCGGTCCCCATCGCGGCGCGGTGATCTGGTGAGAAACATCTGGAATACTCGTGCCTGGACATTCCAGGAATATCATGCCTCTAAGGTAGTCCGATTCTACACTGGGGACTGGACGCCGTACATGAACCTCGATATTCCCAATCACAAGGAGTCGCTCGAGATCATCTCGGAGATGGAGGAGGTAACACGTGTCTCGGCACATACCTTGATGGCACTACGACCAGGCTTAGACGACATTAGGGAGAAGCTGTGTCTAGCTTCGAGACGAGAGACGACGCTTGTCGAGGATGCGGCATATTCGCTACTCGGGATATTTTCTATCACCCTGCCAGTCGTATATGGTGAAGGGGACAGGGCACTTGGACGGCTGCTGGCGCAGCTGTTCACAGGTTCGGGAGACACAAGCATCCTTGCATGGACAGGGAGGTCTGGCAGCTTCAACAGCTGCCTCCCTGCTGGTATCACTGTCTTCAACAAGTTACCGACTTCGCACATTCCGCTGGCCATCAAAGATGCCGCAATGGACATTACCATCAAATTGTTGGCTCCTTCGCCCAATTTCACGTTAGCCATGGAGTTGTATGACCGACTCACTGGGCTTCCCACGCCGGTCTTCATAGGACAACGAATGAGGCTTCCGTGCATTATTTTCAAACTCGGGCGCGTATCGGGATCGGGATCTGCGTTTCGTGCAAGGGCAGACGCCCTCGGCATTGTGGAGATCACGAGCAAAGAGGATCTGACTCGATTCGAATCTCTTTACCTCATCCACCCTTGGATCGACTTTCTCCTCGACCGACAGCCTGTGGGGAGTGTAGCAGAGGCGGTACCCTCTTCGTCGACAGGCGGGTTGCCGTCACTCCCTGGCCCTTCCAATATCGTATCGACAGCCAAGCAAACGCAGGCATCGCGGCTCGCTGTCCGACTTGGGCTGCCTTTCGGTGGACGGCCCGCCACACCCCTGCGAGACGTGGGATCTCTTCCTCCCCCTTCACTTATGTCCCCCGTCGATAAGCAAATGCAAGCACTCCAATTTGTCGCTCGACTGAGACAGCCATTCGGTGCATTGTTGTTCACACCGGTACGCCAGAATGTGGCAGAATACAGGAGGGTCGCTTCGGAGAGTATGATCACTGTCCAGGTACAGGAGAACACGCCGTGGGACGTGCTGAGAGACAATGCACGGATGCTGGATGTACTTTAATGACTAGATCCCACTCATCTGCTACTATTTGCTTCTTCTGCTATCCGTTTTTCTTTCTAATCATTTCTTTGATAAACACGTCTCCTTTGCGTTGGAATGCGAACGTTTGAACTCGTAGTGTTATCGTGTCTCTCAGGGCTCCCCCTTGTCAACTTCTCAACCCTCTTGTAATGCTCTTTACAAGCTCATCGTTTGTACATGATATGTCACCGATCCAAGTAGTTGCATCTAGATGCGTCGGGAAGTCTGAGGAGAGGCGGTTATACCAATTTACGTTATAACCGAGACCAGAACTCATGAACTGACCTCAGCCGGGGACATGTGCATGAACGCTCGACCCCCAGATGATTCCGTCCACTCATGACCCTCGCCCAGTCCGCCCAGTTCGTTCCCCTCGATGCATGAAATTCCAACAGAGATTCCCAGGTTCAACACCCAATATCCCCTGCACCTCCTCCCTCGCCAATTCACACAACTCACGCACGCTCCCCACCTTGCTCATCACATACTTGACGTTCTTGGCCGTCACCCCCGGTACGCACCGCAACAATTCTTCCGCGGCTGCATTCACCCCTGCACCCACCTCTGGATCTTCTTCGGCCCCAATCGCGATGGCTCGACAAGGGTCGGGCTCGGGGTTGTTCGCTTTGAGGTCGTCAAAGATGTCCGTCGTCGCGTAAGGCGAGGACGACCAGAGGATGCGTACACGCGGGAAATGGAGCGTGAGCAAGACAAGTTTAGACTGGATCGAAGGTGGCGCTCGGTCGGGCTCGGCAGTTATACCAGCCTTCTTGGGAGGGTTCTTGTTCGCGTGTTTGGCCGCATACATCTTGGTCGTCTCTGAGACTGCCTGCAGGCGGTGTGGTGGTTGGCACGTGCGGGTAGACATGGATGCAAAAGACAAACCTCGAGCGAAAATGCCTTGTTTTCCTCGAACTCGATGAGCAGGACGGGCTGCTTGTAGTGCACTGACATGAGTTCACATTGTGTGTATCTTGGTACATGTTGGGTGAGTGGAGACATGCACCAGAGAAACGACATACAACCGTCCACTGTTGAGACTCGACACCAAGTCCGGTATGCTCTTCCGTTCGACACAGATATCCGGCGTAAGAACGTAATCACCAACAGTCAGCGTCGCAGGAACAACCAAGAGACCCGACGCGTGGAGTAACGAAGGAAGGGTGGACCGGAACTCACGCATGTCGACGATAACCTCAAACGTCCATCAATTTCAAGGTGATCGTCCAGAACAGCGCAAACGAACCTGGGAGGCTTGTGTACTCAGCTCCTTTCGCCCACCCGCCATACGCGAACTGATTGATTTAATGATTTGTTCTCCGGTTTTACTCCCAAGCGTCTTATCCTCGTAGATCGGGAGCAGCATCGACTACACGGGAGGAGTGAGTAGGGTGTATGGTCCACATACGAACGGAATACACGCACACCGCGCTCTTTGATGAGACGTTCGAAAGACTCCTTTTCACGCCTGAGTCCCGCCAGATACTTGTGCTCCTCACAGCTCAGCTGATACACCATAAAGTAGACTCTCACACCCAAGCCTGGGTTCGAATTGCGGTACACTTCGATGCGACGCACAAATTCGAGGCTAGGTTCGAACATCACGACGAATTTGGGTTGTATCTCTGCCAAGACCTGGACATCCGTGTCGTCGGAGTAGGCGCGTACGACCACGGTTTGTTGAGGTGGAAGTATACCATATTGCATATCGAAGTCGGCATCGAATTGACTGGCGATGATCCCTTCCAGTAGTTCCATGTCTCCTTCAGGAACTATGAGATCATTCATGGATGCACTTTGTGATGCGAGGCTGGATGAACATACGTGCTGAGACATAAATACTTGCGGTAAAACAAGAGAGAAATCTTACAACGTTGCAACCTCTTCATCGTCATCCAACACGATTACCTCCTCAGGTTTGGAGCCCTCCTTGGGCCTATTCGGCACACTGGACGATGGGGCACCACCACGGATTCTTCGTCGATTCGCGCTCCTCGCTGCCCTCTCTTTGTCCTTCTTCTGCAACGCCTCACTCACTCCCGCAGAACCAGTACTACCAGATGCTTGAGGTGCAGATTTCTCGGGCCGCACCCGTGTTCCACTCTTGCCGTTCTTCTGGCTTGCGAGTCTACCTTTCCAGTATAGGTAACGGCGGAGCTTTGATTCCATCATCTTCCTCCCCCGTTGACCTTTCGGCGCGTCAACATCCATCTCTGACAGGAACTCACTGACAAGAGCAGAGGATTGAGGGGAAGATGTCATGACCAAGATAGTATTCGAGCCACGCCCGTCTGAAAGGTCTCGTGTCATCATCTTGGTGCGTCTAGCATAGGGGAAGGCTCACAGGATGAAAGCGATTCTTGCCTCATGATCTCTTCCTCAATCTCATGCAGCACATCTGCAAGCAGATCCCATTTTGGGAGTTCCTCGAGAACGGGGTCCATGCCATCAGGGACCCAGGGCTTTGGGGGTTTAGCTGATGGTCGTTTTCCACGTCCTTGTATGTCATCCAACGCGTCCCATGCATCTTCGTCATCCACGACGCCGATCACTGCCGACGGGCGATCAGCGTTGGTTCTTGAAAGGGTGTAACATCGTCGTTTTGCAGTTTGAAAGATGATGTTGGCAGCGTCTGTAAGCATCCAAGGGGATTGATTTTGTCGCGCAGTGCCTGTTGCAGTAGTTGTGTTTGAGGTTACCAGCGTTTCGAGGTATGCGTGGAACCCGAGAGCATCGTAGGATAATAGATAGCTATATTGAGACGCAATTAGCGACGAATAGGCTCGTTACATAGAATCACGCACGCTAAGAGACGTCTTAGTGTTGCAAGATCACTAACCAACTGTTTCGTCTTCGGTCCTACCTTGTGCCACACAGGATCAAGCTGCCTCCGCACCACTGCATCGAACGATCTGAAGTAAGCACTTTCAACCGTAAGATCGTCGAGGTCGAGCTATGCTATGAGATCAGCACTGTGAGAATGGGATACAACAAGTAACCCACCGAGGTATTCGAGCGCTTTAACTCGGAGAGCGTTATAGTCATACATTGTACTATCGCATGGTGAATGGCTGACATATTTTCCGTCAAGTTTTGATACAACTCGACGACATCAGCTTTGCGATTCTCGAGCGTATCTTTAATGGACTGATGAAATCTAATGACTCAGAATCAGGAGGTGACTCTCTTCTCATTCGGGTCACTGACCGGGGATAAATGTGAACGGTCCGCAACTGGAGCTCTTTCATGATATTCTTCAGGGGTGACATTCCACTAGTGATGAATTCGGGCTGATCGGAAAATGCCTTGAGGAAACCAGTAGTGTTCTTTTCGCGATACAGTCGGACAATGAACGCCTCCAATGCAAGTGCTGTCACTCTGAAGAAGCACGTTCACAGTTACGCTACTTGACACAAATGAGAACCTACCTTTCTGCGTGCAAGACCATGATACCGCTGATGAGTTCGGTGGGTATGTCAGACTGCAACATATCGACGACTAATATCCGAGACGTCACTGAAATAAGGCCGCCCCTCTTGTATAGATCCTGTCTTGACGGATGTGAACACCTTACACCCTCGGATGGTTGGCGGAACAATGACAAACCTATCTCGTTTTCCCATTTCATAACCAACAATACGCAAACCGGGCTTTCGACAACCCATAATACCGAGCTCCTCGCCGATAGCAACTTCTTCTTCCGGCATGGCGTTCACGAGGAGAACCAAGTTCTGTGGAGAGTCGTAAATCTTCATGAGCGTACATATTATTCGTCGTAGCCCGAGACCGCGGGCAAGGATGAGCAGGTCGCTCGTGGACGGGTCATGTATCTTTTCCAAAATTTCCTTGTGAAATGTGAGCAGTGGTGCTGCCATGGTTGAACCAGCTCAATCGTCTGCGCAGTCACGGAAGTTTGGTTTGAACACCTCAGACCATAACTTACCGCGAGGTTGAATCGACTGCCAATGGTCGAAGTTAACGCTGAGTCGGCAACCACACTGACTTTACATAAGCGGAAAGCCCCTGAAGTTGCAAAACATCTGGAATACGGCCTGAATGCACTACAGACAAAAAAATGTACAGGAGATTTGTCCAATCACGCGAACCGATTGCTTGATCATATTCTGTCAAGTCTGAATCGCAGCACATGTTACCAGGCCCAATGTTGCAAAAGTTTTTACTGGATGAACGGTATACCGTATATAATTGGCCGACCAGTGTGAGCCCACTTGCTGAGTCAGCAAGCTAGTAGTTTCGGGAAATCACAGACTCGGCTCAGTGCAAAGTTCATCCTTTGACCCTCGACGACGACCACCCTCGGAACGAACGCCAAGAACATGCGTACGAGCCACTACGACATCCTCATCGTCGGTGCTGGCGTCGCAGGTTCAGCGCTCGCTCATGCACTTTCTACTATAACTTCAAAATTACGCGGTTCTCCCATCCGTGTCGCACTCCTGGAACGCTCCCTTTCCGAACCGGACCGTATAGTTGGCGAGCTGTTGCAACCTGCTGGTGTAGCTGCGTTGGAGAAACTTGGTATGGAGGGCGCCTTGGAGGGGATCGATTCTATTCCGGAACACGGTTATTGCGTCGTACAGTCAGGTCGCCTCGTTCACATTCCTTATCCGGATGGGCGACAGGGTCGCAGTTTTCACCATGGCAGGTTTATCACTCGCTTGAGAGAGTATGCCAAGCGTGCACCAGACGTGGATGTGATCGAAGCTACGGTGAACGAACTCATAGAATGCGAACACACCAAACGAGTGCTGGGCGTTCGTGCTACGCGTTCATCTCTTGGTGGAGGTGGCTCCAAAGACCAAAAGGAATCATTTTTTGCGGATTTGGTCATCGTCGCGGATGGGTGCTTCTCGAACTTTAGAAATGCAGTTATGGGCAAGTCTGCCTGTCAGTCGTCAACACGAAGCTATTTCATTGGTGCTATCCTCAAGAATGCACGATTACCAATACCTCAACATGGCACCGTTGCTCTCGTTAAAGGACATGGTCCAGTCCTCTTGTACCAAATATCAGAACACGATACCCGCATGCTGGTAGACGTAAAGCATCCACTTCCGTCAGACCTCAAGGCAGGGAATTCTTCTCCTGTGTGATGCTCCCCGCTGACATGCTTATAGGGACATATCCTTACGAATGTCGTTCCTCAGCTTCCCGCATCCCTACATGTAGCTATCCATGAAGCACTAGACAGAGACCGCCTGCGCCGCATGCCAAATTCATTCCTACCTTCTGTAAAACAAGGCGGGAAACGCACTAAAGAAGGCGTTTTCCTTCTCGGTGATTCCTGGAATATGCGACATCCCCTTACTGGTGGCGGAATGACAGTTGCTCTAAATGACGTGGTTCTATTGGCGCAGATGCTAGGCGAGATCGAGAATTACAGCAATTGGGATCAAATCTCTGACATGCTTGCTCGCTGGCATTGGGCTCGTAAATCATTGGCGTCAACGATAAACATCCTCAGTGTCGCACTGTACGACCTGTTTGGCGCAGATGGTATGTCCTCGCATGGTAGTTTGCGCAACACTGAGCCATATTGCGGTATAGGTGAATGCCTTTCGGTGCTTCAAAATGGCTGCTTCAAATACTTTGAATGCGGAGGTGATTGTATCCGTGGTCCCGTATCCCTCCTCTCTGGGTGAGCTATTTAGCTTCTATCCGGAAACCGACTTCATTCAGACCATCATTCATAGCATCGCTCCTTCTCCCCAGCTACTATTCTATCATTTCTGCACAGTGGCGTTCTACTCGATATGGATCATGTTTACTCACCCTAGGCCCAATAATAACCCGAAGAGCGAAGCGCTTGCAGTCCCACCTGTATGGGAGTACCCCTTACTCTTGGTCAAGAGCGTGAAAGTGGTCTGTTGTCTAGCATTTTAATCATTGGTCACTTGCATTTGGCTGATATGGAATTAACCCTTAGATTTGGACCGCGTCTATTGTGTTCAGCCCATTGCTCTGGTCAGAGATACGGTATTGATGACATTGAGATAGACTTGGCGTAGAATTTTTGCCTTTTTCCTTTGTTTATCATAAATTATACCGGTAATTTCATTCTTGGTTTCACTCGGTAGAGATTTGTTTTCCGCTTTGGCCTCGGCAAATGACTTGGTCAAAAACTACCATCAAGACCACCTCAGACATGTAATAATTTGCACCTACCCAGGTCGTTACTATTCATGCTGGGCCTCCGCTGTTACAACTTCGCCAGCCATGTCGTTCGGGTATGAAAAATTTCAGTGTTCGGTTTACTGATCGGCGCCATGCCTTCTGCCTCAAGTTCAACAGAATCAACGCCGCTTACTGCGCTTGGAGCTTCAAGTTCTTGCCTCCACAGAGAAGCTGAAATGAACGGCAGGAAGGCCCTTCCAAATGGAGATTGTATATGGTATACTCTCAGCTGGGCTAGCACCACCTCTGAATTCATAATGACTCGGTGCCCGGCAAGTACTGTTGGTGAGCTGCGCTTCGTTCGTGAGCTGTTAACATCTAATAGTTCAAGCATCGCCGCACGCCAATGGAAACGGTGTATGGATGGATGACGGGCATTCGAGGCTCTTTCCTTGGGTAATTCGGCGGACGCGGTGCACAGTGACTCAGCAGCGTAAAATGAACCACCGAGCTTTCAGAGATCCCGATCGCAAAGGCGCCTCCACACGACCCTTCGCCTCGAGCCCGAGCCCTTTAAGAGGCAAGGCGTTGAGTTGTTCACTCACCCTTTCTTGCGTAGCATAGACCGTCCACTATGCGCTTCGCTTTTGCGACTTCCATTGTTGTGCTGGCTGTCTTGGCTGCAGCAGCGCCGCACCCTGTGGGGCAGAAGATTGGTACAGCCATTCCCATCAGCAAACGCTCAGGGTTGGTGAATGCCGACAAGAGCGTTAGCATTGAAGCACTTCACTCTCATGTTGCATCAATCAAGGCGTACGTCGTATTCTTCCTATGCTTTGCATTAACTCCAACATCTATACGTAGTAAGGTTCTTCGTGGTTTAAACAACATCCAGAAGAATACAGGAGCTTCACACCCCGCCTTGAAGGGAGTCCAGAGGCGTGCGACTGGTACGAGTGCCTTGACTCCTGATGACAGCCAAATGTGGTACGGCTCTATTTCTGTTGGTACTCCTCCCAACACCTTCACTGGTGAGCTTTGTGATACTATCAGCGAACGCACGACTCACTCTTTTTGACAGTGGATTTCGACACAGGCTCGAGGCACGTGTCTGTAGCCTGGTATGAGTGGACCTGCTAAGCCGGATTTCAGTGATCTCTTCTTGCCAGGGCCCGACTGTACTTCAAACTGTGCCGGCCATACCATCTACGATCCAAGCGCTTCTTCAACTTCTCAGGACTTGGGTCGGACTTTCAGCCTTGTGTATGGAGATGGAAGTATTGTTTCGGGAGGACAGTTATCCGATACAGTTACGATCTCCGGACTCGCGGTATGCTCAGTTTTTGTTCTCGACATGATGTGGTCTGACGGCTGAGCAGGCGGTAAACCAAACCCTCGGCGCTGCCTCTGAATATTCACCTAGCTTTGCCGTAGCTCAATTCCCGTCAGACGGTTTGATGGGAATGGGCTTCCAGTCCATCTCCGTTTACAACGCTAGCACCGTCTTTGAGAGTTTAGTCTCTCAGGGTCAGACGAGTGAGCCAGTGTTTTCATTTAAACTCGCAGCCTCTGGAGCGGAGTTGTATCTCGGTGGCACGAACTCGGCGTTGTACACTGGCAACTTCAGCTACACCCCTGTGACGCAAGTTGTGAGCTACGGGGTTAGGCATGTTCTTGACCATCGCTGACACTGATTGTTCAGGGTTACTGGGAAATCAACATGGATAGCGTCTACGGTGATGGACAGCCAATTCTGACCAACATCGATTCCATCATTGATACCGGCACTACCCTCGTTGTTGGTGATCCTTCGTCAGTCGCAACCTTGCACGATGCGCTTGGTGGAACCGATGCGACGAGCACGGTAGGCCAAGGGTATTACACCTGTATGTCTGCAGTTGCTTCATTTCCGTCACCTCATTAACACTCCGCAGTTCCATGCGATTGCTTTCCATCGGACGTCAGCTTCACATTTGGGGGTACCTCGTTCCCCCTCTCTGCAGCTACCCTCAACCTTGGACCGGTCTCTTCTAGTTCGGACGAATGTGTTAGTGGCATCGTCGGCTTGGACATTGGTGCTCGTGAGTGTCTCACATTTATTTCGCTTCGGGCGCTTGCGGTGCTATGCGTCAGCATCATGCTCATCGCGCTCTCTTCGTCCGGTTAAAACAGCATTCTGGATTATCGGAGACGTGTTCCTCCAAAACGTCTACACATCATTCGATGTCGGTAGTACCCGTGTTGGATTCGCTCAGCTCGCTTGAGCACTGTTGCAAAATTGGCTTCGTCAGACACTGGATGTCTGCAATAGCGTATTAGAGTTTTCCCATCCATGTCTGGTGTATTGTAGTTCGTTTTGACTACTTTGAATATTTGCATTGCTTCGACTTGTCCAGAATACGTCTGTTTCATATGTATGAACATGAATGTCAATGACATCCTGGTGCTCAGCGCTCAGATGCCACGTGTGAATAAATCACCCTCATGTCGAGAAATATTTCAGTGGTGTCTCAGAGTGCGGGATCAAGTACACATTGGAAGGGATGTATACTCGATCGTTTCTCCGTTGAACACGTTCCGTTTATTCCGCAGCACCGCTTGGCTCTACAGAGTCTGCATGAAGGTCAATAGAGGAACCCTTCCACCCCCACAAATTAATGTTATACATTCATGAAGAAACCCGCCCACCTGGGGTCAAAGGTCAAGTCAAAAGGCTTGTGATCGGGACACCAACTTCATCCATGGAGATCCTTGGTGGGGTAGTATCACTTCCTACTCTCGAGGGCCAGTAGGGAAACGGTGCGAACATGATCGGTAAATCCAGCCACCTCTTGGGATTATCGGAGTGCATGGTAACGACTCATGGTGTGCACAGACCTGGAACAGGCTTGTAGGTTACGAAGAACCATCAATGATGCAAATGGCCGTACCGTATGGTGTCAAATGCACCTGCTAAGCTGAGAGAGATAACAGTAGTGCGATATTACTCACCCGTGTTAGCCCAACCGCCTTGTGGTCATAGCAACAGAGAGAAGCGTCAGACGAGGGAAACTGGGTTGAAAGCACCCAATCATTTCTCACGGTCATGACACCTCGGCGCCGCCACCTATCATATATCATACCGGACAGACTCCGAATCAGCGAGTGTTGATATTGTATATTCAATGGGACATCACGACGTGTAACATCAAAGTGGAGCGTATTGTATACGGCCGGGTCAGGTCTTTCTAAACGAGTGACTGGGGGCCCTTCAGCCAGTGCCTGGAATGGACGATCCGCGCTAACACTCACGGATTTGGACCCTCAGACGTGGCACTCGATGTTCCCCTTGGCCCGTGACTTGACAGTTTGTACGTGTCAGTTGGTTTTGGATAACGATGGGAAAGTTTGACCAAATGTGCAGTACGAGGGGAAAACTCATCGCGCAGCGTGGACTAACGAAGGCAATCGGGTTTAAAGACCAATTCTCCTGCGATCGATTCACGGTGAGCTATGAACGATGGAAAATCCCTGCAAATCAAGGAGTGATCGTGATATAGAATATGATTCGTAACAGGCAGTATTGCCATTGGGTACCGCAGAGACTCGGGAATTCCGAACTCTGTTGAGGTCGGTTTCGTGAGTGGTTGGCATCCGATGCAGCGGGGACGGACGTGAATGAGACCTACACGTTGAACAGATGCGGCTACCACGCAAAACCTAAACTCTAGAGTCTCCAGTCGCAGTGAATGTTTTTGCCACCAGGCTGATCAGTAGATACTAGATACCCAGAATGGATATTGACGCACCTGCACGATGGGTGGACACGTCAAAAACACATTTCGTACAACTGTCGTGCAACCATGACGTTCACTACTTATGGCACTGTCCTATAAAGTTTGTGATTGGCGAACTGCGCACAGGATGTGTGCGAAGGGTTCAAACGTTCACCGTGTTCACTGTTCACCTCGAACTTCAACAAATTGGGATGACGGAGCGCATGTACTTACCGACGGTTCGCCTCATAGACGAGCTGGGTCCCAGACGAGGTATATCCCTCGTGCCATTGTACGCCAGCGCCAGGAGTCACTGCTACGAAGAATAAGCAGCTAGAGAAAACCCGACGCAGATTTCGAACGATCCTACGTGTGAACAGGGGAGCGTGCCAGTCGTCGGCGTAGACGTGCAGTGGAGGAACATGCGGGATGCAGTTACTTTTGCGGTACAGCCGAGCTTGAAGTTGGTTGTCGAGAGCACTGGATAGGTCAACTTACCCAATACGAACGTGTGGGATAGGCATGACCTGGTGAATGATGCATGAGTAGCCACGATTTCCTGGGGCATAATGCGGCGCGGGGTTCATTTGTGGTATGGACCCATTATATGGTAACATATTACACATAATTCCACGTTTGTGCCTCTGGGAGCGTCGGTGAGCGGACATACAGGGTGCCCGTGATGGTCATGTTGAGATAACACGTATCGATGGTGCCGTTCCGAAACATAGACATCTCGAAATTCGTTGCTTCCACGGATCCGGGTGGGGACGAGCGCCAGTTTAAGTAATTGCCGTCGCACCAATTCACGAGGACCGCAGTGTGGGTAACATGCTGACACGATGGGAAGTGGGTAGACGAGCAGCTGGGAGACCCGGGATTGGAGGAAAATAAATTGTACAGTCACTGACAGGAATGTGCATTTCCTCGTCTATGAATTGCGTCGGCGTTCAACGTTACAACTCCGAGTCACATGCACGTACACAGGAAGGTGGCGTTGATAACTTGTAACCGTTGATCCCCCTTACTCAATACTTGGTGTTGAAGTTACCTTCGGAGAAAGACAATGCGCCGGTGCGCAGCACGCGTTGTCTGTAGAAACTGTACGTGTCATTGTACCCGGCTTACCGATTGGTAGACGGGTGGTGGGCGAGCTGAGTTACAACCCACTGGTACAAAGTGAACATGTGCATTGTGGAGTAGAGTTGTGGCCTAACCATCTCTACAGTATCGGGGCGCAGTATTCATGCACAGAAAGGAGGACGAACGAGCGTACTCGTGAGTCAAAGAGAAGCTGTTGACCTTGTAGCTGATCTGTAACTTGAAGAGAATGACGAGTGGGTCTTTGGAAACCGCTTGTAAGGTTAGACCGCTTGCCGCTTAGACCGTTACGCCAAAAGGCAGTAATACTGAATGGTTAGCATTCAGTATCCCGGGTGGCATATTTGCTAGTTATAGGTACCTGGGTAGGCTTGTAGGCTTACACCGCTCCTGGACATACACAGAATTACCGTATCCCTTCTCTGAACCGCAAAACATTTAACAAGCCGTACTTACACAGTGTCAACGATCAATGGCCCGGACTTGGGTCACCGACATGATCACAGCACTGACACAGGTCGATGGCGTCTGCTCGAACAGGATGGCAGTGAACCCAAGTCCACAACCTTACATCTGGAGGGGCGATTAAATCACCAGTGGCCGACTAGCTCAGTTGGTTAGAGCGTCGTGCTAATACTTGGTTCTAAGACTGTCGCTGGCATCTTGTGATGGTCTGGAGCTAAGGTACGCGAAGGTCTTGGGTTCGATCCCCACGTTGGCCATACATTTTTACTTTTATTCCCATTGTAGTTCCAAGTAGTTTCATTTCCAGCAATTGTGTGGCAATGTATCAATGTTGTTTTGAATGGAGAATGACCAAACCGAAGCCGGTCACCGGACCTCGAGGGCAACGGGTTGGGCTCTTATTTAATTATCGAAGTCGCCGTTCATGTCACTGAGACCCCACTGCTGCTGCTTCCTGCACGATCCCCGCATGGAAGGTGTAAAATAAGGTCCAAGGATGCAATGTGGAGCGAAGATGAACACAGTGAGTCACTGCGAGATTGAACGCTAACCCATCGATAGCTGCTTATGCGGAGTCGTCTGAGTCATCAGAGTCATCGAACCGATCGATTCGGCCGGGGCAAAGCAGGAACAACAGCTTTGTGTTCTTTTTGGGGGGCTCACTGATTTATTGCGTGGCTTCTTGTGTGAATTGTCGTAAGCAAATCAAAAGGTGACTCCATCAGAATTTTTCATGTCTATTTCGTGGGGCCCAACCGTACGTATCGTGGGAGTATTGTACCGGTACCAGCATCACCCGAGTTTGCCGGTACTCGGTCAAGATACATTGAGTTGACCTTCATGTGTAGACTTGGGCCGATAAAGCCGATGTATATAGGTGGCCCTGCGAGCCCTGGGACGACCCGGAGCAACCGAACGCAACCCAGCTGATAGCGCTGATCCTCGGTCGTCACTGGTGGGGCCAAGTTTTGTAACAGTTATTGAAAAAGCTGGCGAAGACGGTAAGATGATCGATGATCTTTTACTAGTGACAATGATTCAGGCAGTGACACTGCCGGTCGCGGCCCCTCATGATAGTAGGACACATCCACCTGTTGTCAGCATCACGGAGCCGCGCTACTTATAGACACCACCAGTGAGGGCGGAATACGTCAATCCGCTTACTTCTGTCTCCCAGACTAGTACCATTCCATGGATGAGCCGAGCAGCATCCACGGCCCTTTAAGTACGGTAAACACTTCGCAACGACATGGTGATGTCTCCCCGACCTCGACGTTGCATGGAAATCACTCGGTAGACGTATTGGCCCTAGCGCAAGATGTTCCCGAGCCCATCAGTTCAATTGAAAGACCACCAGATAACGAAGACGCCAGCGTACTTGTGGTCGATTGGGATGGTCCAGACGACCCCCAAAATCCGAAAAAGTGAGTTCAGTAGCATGCTTTCGCACTCGTCGGTCCTCACGCATTTCTTTCAAGCTGGAGCTTCAGGAAAAAATGGGCTGCGACTGTCGTTATTTCGGGGTTTACGTTCATCAGTCCCGTGTCCTCT
>JBBPRU010000105.1:0-16477 GCA_038093245.1 Boletus holoroseus
CCACCACGTTCGTCTGTTTGACACGGTTGGATTGAACGAGCCAAGCTTGAGCAAGAACGACTACCTCACAGCCATCGAGAAAGCCAACGTGCTGATCACTGAACTCCACCGCACGGGTGGCATCCGCCTTCTCATTTTCTGCATTCGAGGAGGTAGAATCACCGCTGTCACGCAGAGCAACTATCGTTTGTTCCGCGACATCCTGTGCGAGAACCAAGTTCCTGTCGCGTTCGTTATCACTGGGATGGAGGGTCAACAGCCGATGGAGGGCTGGTGGCAGAGGAACGCTGCGTTGTTCGAGAAGTCAAATCTCTTGTGCACCTCGCACGCTTGCGTCACAGCAACCCGTGGATTGAAAAACGTTTACGCGCACCAGTATCAGCAATCGCAGATTGCAGTCCGCAGCATGCTTTTGGAGCATCTGTCTGGCAGGACCTCATGGAAGCCCGAACGCACAGGCTGGTTTATTCACATGGCGGGCAAGCTGTTGAAGTGGGTAGCAAAGATCAAGGATCGCAAACTGTACCTCGCAGGGCGGCCAAAGTCTTTGACAGTGGAAGAGTTGGCCCGGCATCTCGAAGGCATGTGCAGGTTCTCCCGGGAGGAAGCGGTGGGGTTGGCTGGTAAAATTTGGGCCAAGCGAATGGAGAACACTGGACCTGACATTGTGAAGGGGGACGACGCGGGTGATTTTTCTGACTGATGTCAGAGCGAATTAACATGTATTACCAGATTACTATGCTTTTATCTCTGAGACTTGTACTACACGTGTAGCTATCTATCGCTTGCGGCCTTCTTACACCCGTTAATGTATATATTATTTATGTTCCTCAGCAATTACGTGTAACGTGCACCGCCGACGATGGAAAGCCATGCTTTCTCGGATACACCGACGACACGGGGTATTGGCAGAACAACGAGTATCTCATTTGTCATTTCCCGATCCGAGTCGACCCGGAGTGGTCTGAAAAGCTGATAGTTGACAGTGCGCTGCGTCGTGTCTCATACACGTTGGATCACAATGACAGAGTGAGTTGGGGTGGTGGGTAACAGGCTTGCCACAGCGTTGCGGCTGATCTCCAACTCTGTAGTGGTCCAGGTGGTTAAACCTGTGCGACTGTCAAATGATTCGTGCCGAGACAAGGGGCGCCTATCAGCTTATTTATCAATAATATCCCAAAGTCATTGTCATTCCGGGGCTCGCATGCAAAGCGTGCTGTTCTCCACGAACTTTAATCTCGCCTCAGTGGTGAGTCTGCCTGCCCATGGCTTGCCTCGCAACGTCAATCGCATTGCCAGTGGCGGAGCCATGGGCCCCGCGATTGACTGTGATCGGGGTCATCCGCGCACCTCCGTCTCTCATTGAAGGAATATTAATGCCGAGAAAGCCCTACTACGGATCAACCCGTCTGTTGCGTACATGCATGGGTCACACACACTTGGCCTGTGAAGAGGGCCCTTGAAGATATCCAGCAACGTCCACTGTGTCGTATCTTGGCATTGGATGGGCGTACGAGATCGTCAAGGAGCGTGGACGTCGACTGCCACCTGCCAAGCATGCATGGCCGTCCGGTGGTAAAGCTCACACGTCACTCTACCAAGGTACCTGCGAGGCAGTCATCTTTTGGCGTAATCGTCACACGCCGAACGGGGCGCTGCGTGGAAGCACGGGTGGTGAACTCCCAACAAAGTTTGTTTGATCGGAATATGCAATCAAGGACAGGCTTTGTATTGCCGCCAGCCCTGACATGGACAAAGTTATCCACGGGAAATACGTGGGGGAAGGGCGGAGAAGTATCGGCCCCCTTATCACTGTCGCTGTCGTCGTCCAACGCAGCATGGAAGGAGGAAGAAACCTGGTTGAGCGGGCTGGGGAAGATCGACATGGTCCGACGCTATAACTGGTACGGCGCCCCATTTATCTAGAGAAGATGGTAAAGGTGTGCATGTTTCAATATACTTTTAATTGCGGTTTTATCGCCGCCCCCATCGGGGCTATTCGTGACTAGGTTCTTGATGCTGGAATTGAGAACGGAAGTCTCCATTTGAGTCTATGACCCTGGCAGAAGCCTGGATCTACGGAACCATAAGTGCACGCTTATCGTTCATGAGAATGACAAGTATTAGCGTAAGGACCAAAACTTTGTTGGCTTAGTTTCAGGGTAACAGCTCACGCTTAGGTCCTCCGAGCTAAGTACCGCGGGGAGGATGTATGAGATCAACCTTCACTTTAACACCGCCGACCATGTTTTGGTCGTTTGACCAGGGTCACCGATGCCCACACCATCGATTCGAAAAACATATCTTACACGCGGGAATCCCGAGCGTGTGATCCGTGCCCAAGAACAATATGACTCTAAGGAGAACTTGTGCCATCTCGATATCCTGCAGTTGTTGAACTCCATGCACCCAGATTGTTAGATCATCCAATGGATATATCATCTCGTGAATTGATGAAAATAACAGAATGCCAACCGATAACATAGGAAGGACCTGTAAGACATGGAAATCAACGTCTGTCGGTCTTGCCGGCCTTCCGCTTGCCAGCAAACAAATGTTTTGGCTACATAGACCAACGTCAGGTTTGCAAAGCAAAGTATATGCGTAGGAAAAGAACCTTTTTGACCCTGATAGCACGATCACTCTCCCCAGCTTTGGCGTGCATGTTGCGCTCACGTTGACCCAAGTTACGTAGCTTGATGGCTTTGGATGCTTGCTGGTGACGTATCGAATTGAGGCAATCATATCGGGGTAGAGGCAAAATCTCTTTACCTGGTCATCCCGCATGCCCGCAAGTTGCCGATTCGTGCGTGGCGCTCTCGAGTTCTTTGCGACTATACCTCCCGAGTTACCCTTGGCGCGTTTGCTAGTGGGCGGTTCCTCGCCATCAACGTCCATCCATTCGCCTTCGTCACCCTCATCGATCTCTTCGGCATCGTCCATATCCACATCCATGTCAGTCTCTGCCCTCTTTCGTTTCGCGGCCTGTACCTTGGCCAGCATCCCCGCGCGCGCCTCTATGCTGCTTGGATCATAACCTGCATTCTTCAATTCCGTCGAGAGCTCGCTAAGTGTCCGAAGACCAGCCGTCCGTGGAAGGCGTGCTTGATGCTTCTTTGACTTCTTGATACTTTGCGAGCGGATCTTGTGTGAAAGCGCTCTTTGTGCCTCGACTTCTTCGCGCTCATCCTCGGAATCAAACTACAGCCAGCTCAGGTTGGGATCAGGATGGAGGGCATGTGACGACGCATACCATATCTTCCGCACCATCGTAGAAGCCTTCTGCTTGGAGTTTTTCCTCTTCACGTTCAAGTGCCTCGAGTTTCTCGGCAATGTCAGGATCAATGAAGTCTGCAATGTTCTTGCCATCCATGATCTCGGGAATAGTGTCAAACTTCCATTCATCGTTCGCCAACAGATAGTTGGCTGAAAGTATCGACATGAACGGTGATACAAACCACGAAAGTTGATGACGTACTTTTCAAGTTGATACTGAAAATGCCGTCGCGCTCCTCCTCCTGTTCGATGTCCTGAAGAAGTTTCCTCTTATCAGGATCGTTCTTGTCGTACTTCTTGCGTTCCTTCACGGAATCAGGGACGAAAGGTGCGCGAACGACGTCATCCCGAGGAACAGGTTGCGCGACGTGGATTCGGTTAATGACTGAGTTGATTTTGCTGCCCTTGAGCTTGGAGTCGACGCGGTGGGCGAGGAGAGCATCGCAAGCTTTGTTTTTCAGTTCCATGACACCCTCTTCGGAGTAACACGACACCTGGATGGATTGCACGTTTTCCGAGTCGATGATCTCCTGTACGAGTGTTCGGTTATCTGGCGTGAGGTCTTCGAGACGCATCACGTCAATCTTGTTAATGACAAGCACTACCGGTTTACCGGTAAACAGTGGTTTGATGGAATGGAAGAGTTTACACTGCGATCATCGCATCAGATAGATATTTATTAACAATGAGGAGACATACTTGTGCTTCCACTGTATAACCACATTGTTCGCTAAGGTCCATAAAATACAAAACGCAGCTCTTAAGGTGTGCCAGCGCCGTAATGCTTTGCATCTCAATCGTATTCATATCTTCAAGTGGATGGTCCAATATACCGGGGGTATCAATAACCTGCCATCGCAAGTATTTATAGTCTAGATGGCCAACGAAGAGCGATTTTGTGGTGAAGGCATATGGCTGGACATCAACGTCGGCCCGAGTGACCTTGTTTATGAAAGAAGATTTTCCGACATTCGGATAACCACAGATGAGGAGGGTCCTTGTGGTAGGATCTATTGCAGGGAGACGAGAAATGTGTTGCCGGACTTGTTCAAGGTAAGCCAAAGGATCTTTTTGTCTCCGCATGACGGTAGCCATCCTAAACGTAACGTATAAACGCAACGCACGAAAGCGTGGATTTCCTTGGACGACTCACCGACCCAGCGCAGCCGTTTTGAGTTGCTTGCATCGGTACAAGCTGTCGCCAAATTTCAGCAAGCGCACGTAATCCTTGGCTATCTGATCAATCAGATGCCGGGCAGTCCGAAGCTGCCCGAGTGCGAGCTTGTAGTGATTTTTGTCATAAAGTACATTCATGAGGGATGCGAGGAAAGGATGTAGGTCCTATGCAAAGATGTTCGTATATATAGTCAGACCAAAGTGTAAACTCACATCGAGTATCGGGAACTCGGAGAGAATAGCACCAAGCTTCTCGTCAAAAGAGTCTTGCGTGAATTTAACCTTGCGCATATAGAAATTGCGTATACGGCTGATCTTGAAGTTTTTGTGGATTACCTAGAACACTGTCAACTACTTGATCTCTGAAGAACGTGGCGGTATACAGTTGGTGTTTTTCGCTGAGTCCTGGACAGGACGATGTCCAAGAAATCTGCCGCTGTAGGCACTGGCGCTATTGCTTTTAACCCACTCGTCGACATCGTGATAAACAGCAGGGGTCGATGAGCTGAGCAAAGATAAAAGTGATTAGTAGTACGGCCGACGTCGGTGAGGCCGACATGCGGCCCGAAATTTTAGGAAGTGGTATCTCACGGGTCATGTGATGCGTAGGGAGTATTCGAAACAGCTAAGTATTCCTACAGCATGTGAGTGGCTACTAGACAAGGGCATCCATGAGAAGATATAAACCAGGTATCGAAACAAAGGGTAACTAGTAGCAGTAATACTAAATAATTGGACAAGTAAAGTTCACCGAGTACGCAGCCAGACGATCACCCAACGGTCTGGTAGATAATCAACGGTGTCGAGAATAATTCTCCGTCTAGGCAAGGCCAGTCCTCGCAATATGCGAACGGATAATGGCTTCGCCAACTACGTTACATCCGCAATCAGTACTTGGGCTTGCAAGAAGAGAGAAAGAGAAAGACCCACCGTTGACAATGATGGCCTGGGTAGCGCGAATATCCTGCGAAGTGTCAGTTAGCCCCGGACACAGGATGGATAAAGATTACGCACGAGCATAGAACTGAAATGCTACGGGAATTTAATCAATACATCAAACCGATCACCGCACGGGTAACTACGTACTGCGTACAGCGCCCTACGCCCGATATCATTGCGCCTGTGCACCTGGATGAAGTGGGCGCGGAAGTACTCCGATACGTCGGCAAACGTGTTTGGACGATCACCATAAGATGTGATGCTATATAATAAAAGGGGTTTAAGCGAATACCGCCGAGCAAATAGCGAGGAGTGTCACGCACTACTTCCGAACCTTGATACCGGCCTCCAGTTTTTTCTTCAAAAGATCAGTCTGTATGGATCAATGGTCAGTGGAGTGGAGACACAGATAAGACTCGCCAAGCGACTACCTTGTTGAGCAGAAGGACCAGATGTGAATTTTTCAGAAGTTTGTTGGAACATATAGCTGTGAAAAGTTGGAGTGAATCGTCTACTCTATTCGTTCGTGCATCCTCTTCGAGATACTATATTTGAATTTAGTAGAAAGGCGGTGCAGTTAGCGTGAACCACAACACATATGGAAACACATACCTGATCAAATGCGCTGATGGGTGCCAAGAAGATGATCGCCGTCGCTGCAAGTAGCAAAACGATGTAAGGGCTGGGTCACGGGCATAGCGACGATGCTATGCTGTTGCCACTCGGTGGAACAGAGATAGCAGAATGGAATGGAACAACATACCGTCGTCGAAATAGGGCACCCAAGCATGTCTCTAATGTCCGAATGTGAAGATGAGATGTCATCAATATCATGACATTGGTTTGACTTGCCTGACCACGCTGAGGTAGAAGACAGCATATCAAAAACCATGCAAAGGTCGTCGATAGATGATGGGATTGACACTTACTGCGCCACCAACGTCGTACATGAGCCAGTTGTATCGAGAACCACAGAGTTCGACATCGAAGGAGTGCTCAGCAACACCCAATGTTTGTAGACGAACATTGAGCAAATCGGCTGTGGGAGCGTGATCAACACGCACAGTCTTGTCGAGGAAAGGACTGTACCTGTAGTTGGTAGATAGTCAGGTTGTGAGATTCGCTTCACGTTATCCAAGAAACTGAACCAGGGTTCAGTGATAGTCGGTATATCAAGACCTATAACCTACAATGGTGCTGATTCATCGAGTCGTATCCTGCGGTTGTTCGACAATATCCGAACAGCAGGGTGTTTCCAAAGTTCGTCGATTTCGTCTTGAGTGGAATGCAGTGTTCTCGAAGCGAGGTTTGTTACATGAACGACAGCGGGATTAGGGCCACCGGTTGCTGGGACTGCCCTACTGCGGTTCGGAGAAAGTGGAGTGACGAGGGCCTGCCATCCTGCCCGAACATACACGCCTGAGCGGCCGCCAGTAACAGAAACCCCGTCACTCAATTCGGAGGCGAGGGAGTCCTCCATTGAGATAAGGGTGACTAGTTTCGTCCTCAAGTGTGATACTTCGCCACTGACGTCCCCGAGCGGTGCAATGGCATGTGCGACAGCCTGGCCCTCTGTCGAGTCATCGGATCCAAGGTTTGCAAGCTCGTGATCAAGTTCGTCGAGGATCATCCGCACGGCCTTGATGATGTTGAAGTAGACCACAGGTCGCCACGACGGACGTTCGTGTTCGAGTGTCTGGTGAGCATAGTATAGTTGGAATTGCTTCTGTAAAGTGGACTTGCCAGACTCGGCTTGGCCGAGGAGCATAACTTCAGGATAGCCCGAGTGTGTTATTATACATATCTTCTCAGTGCGCACATCGATGAGCGTACCTTTCACCTGTTTTCTCTCTGCATCCTTTCTTCGTACCCAATCTCGCTACAAGAACCTATGAGGACCACTGAAGATACCAAGATGCGGAAGACACCCACCCTGAGCTCCTCGTCTATTTTCTGGCTGATACGGGCAGCGTTTTCATCGTAGAAGGGGGAGGCCTTGGATGTTCCTCCTATGGATTGAAGTAGGATTGGTTCTGAGGGTGAGTAGGTATGGCCGGCGCGTTTGCTCATGTCCGGTGAGCAGCTCTGACGGTCGCTGTGGTAAACGCTGGAGTGCAACGTCTCAATTGCACTCCCGACGAAAAGAGTCCCACGTATGTACAGACGGGGCAAAGAAGCTGATCAAGTTGTACTGCCATCAAACTCATCCGCAATTTAGGCAATTGTTGTAACAGCTGGCATGCGTCCCTGAAGTGGCGCCTCAACCGAGTAGTCAGTCGTCCACATGCCCGCCGGACAAGCTCAAGCTCTGGCAGATTCCATAAATCCACTTACTTTGTCTCGATTTCAAGTTCGAGGGCCCGTCGCCAAGCCGGGAACTGTCGGAACGTTTATTGAGAAATCAGAAAGGCTGTACCTGTAGATCCTCGGAACGGGCCATCTGCTGCACATTCCCAGGTACCCTCAACCGTCTCCGGCCGCCGCGAGGCACCATTGCCAACAAGGCGAACCCCGGGTACCAGCCGCACCTCGCCACCGCAAGCGGCGACACCAGTAACACCCGTCCCAAGTGACGTGCAAGCTCCGACGTACGGTGAAGAAGTGCTGTCGCCTTCTCGACAATCACCGAACAGCATCGCCTTCGCTTCGAAGGATATAGCCTCTAGGCTCCTCAAATCACGTTCCGTGTCGAAATGTCGATATGAAATGCTTTCCATGGTAATGGACTTGAACGTGTACCCTTGTTGTCACCGTCTCACCTTGCGCTCGACTGGGCTTTACCAAAGAGGTGCGGTACCCACACCAGAAACAGTCAAGATGTCGACTGGCAAGAATGGAGTCGATTTTACACGCCGCTTCATATAGCTGGATTTGTCTATCGATATGATGGTGCTGTTAAACTGCTGTGCGCAGGAATGAAGCAGGTGGCCCTCTCCCAACCGGGCCGAATGTACCACAGGGCGCACTCAATAATGGTCTCGTTTCAAGATCCGTGCTCCTGTTGACTCGCAGCCACCATCAACGGAACGAACCATTGTGTTTTCGCGAAAACGGCTATTGTTGTCTCGACGTCATGCATAAGAATAACATTTGAACGCCACCATCAATCCGGCCTCTCATCGAGCACGCGCCAAGGTTGTTGCTGGGGTAGAGTGGGACCTGACCGCATATCAGGCTGCTCTCTCTATGGAAGCTTACTCCATTTGAGAGATGTACCTTTGCTGCAATGCATCAACAAGAACCACCAAGGGTTTGCTTAGCATAACGCTCTTCTGCTGCATATCAATTATGCAAAATCGGAGGGTCAATGTTTCAACCCCTAGACGCTCAGTTACATGGAACTCAGTGAGTTGTCTGCCGCTCCCGTTGACGATCCCCATGGGCCTTGCGCGAGTGCCCGATCCTCCGGGGGATCATATGAAAGGTGCCGATAAGAGTCCTGATCACCAGTGTGCACGCGGGAAGTCTGAGTGATCGATGATGAATTAGGTTCTCAACGCGTGTGTTTGCATCATTCATAGTCTGTGCGCACAGACCGGGGAATGAAAATAAATAAAGCTCTAATAGACGAGCATTTCATTAGCAATGATGTGTTATGCGACTAGCGACGATGGACGAACTAACCCAGGCCTTTCTGGATGTCATCTAGCCCTTACCACTGAGAGCTACAGGCACCACCAACATTCGAAGCCAAAAAGTCGGGCTTGAAATCGAGCTGAAACAGCCAAGGGTCAGGTTTGCCAAGGCCGCCATCGATGTATAAATCGCAAAGATCACTAGTACGTTCTAGCAGGCGTGTTGCAGTGCATGCACTAAAAGTGTGTCCTCAGTTAGGAAAGGATATCGCTGATAAAAGCGGGTCACACCTGAGGTCGAGGTACTGCAGAGTATTGCAAAACGGTCGGCGTGGCAGGGCCAACATCCAAGAGGCTTAACTCGGAGCAGGTCACAGGGGGAGATGTTCAGCCGTCGGAACTTCCCTCGGGAAGGAAGTAGGGGCGAACTGACACAAGACGTCGGTTCAGAACCGAGACCTGGCGAGATTATCAGGTTAGGACAGGTCCTTATGCTGTTCATTCATGCGCTCAAGTCGGACGGATGTGACAAACAACGTGAATGATAGCACATACTATCTGAGTCATCGATTCATTCCGGGCCTTTGCCACTGGCCATGTGCACGAATGGATTTGTGTACGATTTCTATGTGTTTCAAACCTGCTTGGGCGAGAACTTGCATATGATTTCCTGAAACATTTCAAGAAGTTGAAAGGTGGATGTAGTGGCAAGGTCTGACACAAAGGCACCTGGGGTACGCGGCGGGTGTTCAATTCGACCTTGCTGATTCAACAGGCTCTGGCATCTACCGACGGCTTGCCTCATAGTACGGTCTGGTGACCAGACCAGCTCTGACAAGTTGATCGTTCTGTTGACGTTGACGGCGGCGGCCTTGAACAAACATCATCGATCATCGATAGGTCTGGCAGGTCCCGCTCCGTATATTCTCTCCGACCGGAAGAACCAGTTCAACGCGAACCGTCTGACCACTGCAGCTTGAGAGATGGTTACAACGGCGCAAGCAGAAAAGCATCTTCTATGGCACCCACGGCGGCAGCACAAGTTCGTGGTTGGTGGGGGTTCTCAGATGTCAATGTACGAGTGGGCAGCAGATCGCTCGGAAATACGCCATCTAAGCTCTCAAAGTGACCTCTCGTTCATGAAGGTGAGCGTCTTAAAATTTGCGGAAGGGATACGTGCCAGTTATGACAATCAGCTTACTGATTCTTTCATGGCTAGTGTTTTGCTTGGTCGCCAGATCCCTCCTTTGATGATCTGTTTGCTATCGGACTCACTTCCGGACGCGTTGACCTTGTTCGCCTTGAAGCAACGAAGGCGGCCCGGAATGGTGTTCTGTCTAGTGGGCCTGTTGTCTCTCTTGCCGTCCGCAACTCGCGATCGTGCAACGCGTTGGCTTTTTGTGAGGCCGATCCAAATTACCTTGCAGTTGGCCTCGACAAAGTTCGCGGGGACTCTAGTCTCACGATTTGGGATGTACAGTCCTGCATCCCCACTTTGTCATTGACCAACGGTGCCCTTTCTGACGAAGCGAGTGTGACCCGACCTCACCCTCGGATAGCCCGAGCGGATGTCGGTCCACGGGCTGACCCCCGCATTCTACAACAGCACGCTCAGACCGAGGTGGTCTCCGCATTGTCATTTTTGCCGCACTCCACACATCTATTGCTGGCTGGCATATCCACCCGGTGGCTACGTCTATTCGACTTGCGTACTCCGGCCCCACCCATGACCAATGTGGCAAGCAAAG
Organism: Boletus holoroseus; assembly: GCA_038093245.1. NCBI lineage: Eukaryota > Fungi > Basidiomycota > Agaricomycetes > Boletales > Boletaceae > Boletus > Boletus holoroseus. The sequence continues at coordinate 10,715 of JBBPRU010000105.1, forward strand.
TGTCGGGAATAGCCACCAACCCTACCGACGCTAACCAGGTAGCTTGTTGTGGGGACGCGACTGTGACTGTCTGGGACGTGCGCAGGCTATCTAATCCTCTCCTTACGTTCTCCGAAAAAGACGCAGCGGCAGACGGTGCACGACCTCGCGCTGGTTCTATCATACACCGTATCGAATTCTCAAGCACTCGCAGAGGCCAACTAGCAGCGATGGAAAAGGATTCGATGTGCGTACGGTTCTGGGATCTCCAGCACGCCCAACCTACAGATGGAGCGTCCGACGGAGATCGATCGAGGGATTCATCGCACTCGCGGGTACCTCGGAGGTCCTGGACCAACCTGTCATGGACTACTTCTGCATCTGGCGTAAAGCAAACCTCGTCCGAACTGCAAGAGCCTTTCGCGTTGGTCCTCGCCGATACTCGCCGAAGTAAGCCTGCCATATGTCCCATTAGACGACCTATGAGCAATTTACATGTCAACAGCGAAATGTTTTAGTCGACCTCTCGCATCGTTTACGCTCGTGCCCCACTCGCGCCCATACCCGTTGACATCCGAGGTCATGGTAGTCAACAAAGACGGAGATTTGGAGCTGTATGCAGTGCATGATACGCCGAAGCAAGTGGCGTGGAGTGCTCGTGGAGATCTCGCGATCGGCGCCGGACGATCCCACAAGCTCATTCCTGGATTCCAAGATAGAGAGATATCCCTACAACCATGGGATGTCTCCAGGACTACGGATGACCAATTCACATCGGCCGGCCGGCCCAAGGCAACCAGTTCGGAATTCACAGATAGCAGACGGGATGCCGACGGATTTCCGTCCAGCGCTCAGGAAAGTTCAGGAAATGGGAAGCAGTCAAAGTCGCGGACATTCAGCCCAGCATCATTTCGTCACTATCCTTTGGAGCTATCGACAGTGCGAGGCGATGCATCGGTACCTGCGGACCGAACGCTCGAGCAGCCGAGCAGGCGTGCAGCGAGCAACGAAGAAGGGAAGAAGAAAGTTCCACGTGCCCAGGTCGACAAACCCACCACATCGAGGAGCAAGAAGCATTCCTTGCGTGCAATCTACCAGATCGTCGAAGATGACATCTCGATGGTGATGAGACACAGGGTAATTCGTGGTTACGGAATCAGAAATGTATGTTACCATCTACCAATACCTATTGATGTTTGTCCCATCTACTTTGGTAGGTTTCTCACAATGCCGACATAATGCAAGACGATCTTTCTTTGTCTAGTACATTGTCTACGCTCTGGAAATGGATGCGTCGTATGTTGGACTGGTTGGTACTTCTGAGAGTGCTTACAGATGCCTTTTCTAGATTCAAGAGAAATTGCATGCTCTCCCACGTCGAGAATCCATGGATACGATTTCTCGAACCAGGGGTTGATGGGAATATGGGAGGGTTTCCAAGCGTTTCCTCAATCATCTGAGCCCAGGGATTCCACGAGTTTACTAAACGATATATACTTGACGGCTCCTGCATTCGAGTCAAACTCTACATCGACTCTAGGTCTGCCTTCTGCTTTCTCTCAATCTTTCGAAGATTTGTCCTATGGAGACTTCAATGCCGCTATTACCGCGATACTATCTCGACAGGGCGTAGAAAAGGCGCCTTGGTCGCCAGCACTACGGACGAACAAATCGGCACAACGAGAGTTGGCACTCCAATTGTGTGGGTGGTATTTGAGAGAAAGTGAGCTCTCAGATGCGATTAAAAAGTACGGAATTGTGTTGGTTGTCGGTCGTGTTGTCTAAGCAGAATATGCAGATGGGAAAAGGATGAACAGCAGTCTCGTGCTGCCTGTTGGCTCGTATTCACGAGACAATACACCAGAGCACTCGAGTTGCTCATGCGCAGCAAAGGTGTGCTCTTTACATGACCATGTTTGAATCCCCCACTTGATTAAACCTCAACTCAGACGAAATGCACCACCTGATGACCGGGACACTCGCCGCGCTCGTTCCAGGAAGCACGACCAGCAGCGAGTTGCGAGATCATTCTGAGCGGTTAATCGTTCGACTTCAAGATCCATATTTTCGCGCCATGTTGACCCAATTAACGTCAAAAGACTGGTCGGAGGTGCTTGAGGAGGAGGCCCTTCCCCTTCGGGAACGTCTCGCCATCGCCTTCCAATTCCTCGAAGACAGGGCTTTATCGCTATACCTTCATCGCACCGCCGAAAGAGCATCTGCTAAAGGGGACATTGAAGGACTCATCATTACTGGGCTTACTCCAGGCGGGATAGACATCCTACAAAATTACGTTGACCGCACGGGGGATATTCAGACAGCAGCTATCCTCTCGTCGTATGTCTGTCCAGCAAAGTTCTCGGATACGAGGGCCGAGCGATGGCTGGAGGCATACCGGGACTTGCTCGACGGGTTCCGGCTATTCCACCACAGGGTTAGTTTCGATATAGAACGCGGTGAAATTCTTCAGGAGGCTGTACAGAATGGGGACTTGCCGCCCTTTGAGTGGGCACCGAAACATGTTCTGATACGCTGCAACTACTGTTCTAAACCGATGAACCCATCGGTCACGGATGCAGCGAACAAAAGTCGGGTGAGCAAACACGCGATTGCGACGACGCTTTTTGCTGAACCGGGGTGACTAGCCCACCGCTTGCCCGAATTGTAGCCGCGCACTTCCGCGTTGTTCTGTCTGTTTGATGACGCTGAGCATGACACCCGATGCAAACCGGAATGCTGAGCTCCTGAATACACGAGTTGCGTTCAAAGGCATGTCCAAAACCCCTTCGTGTGTTGTCATGGGCATGACGTTTGGATGTTCGCACAAGCAGATACGATTGACGACGCCATCGTCATCTGTCAAACATGCAGACATGGCGGCCACGCGTCACATATCCTCGACTGGTTTTTTGGTGAGGGAGGCAGTCGTGCACGCGGAGTATGTCCAGTTGGGGATTGCGATTGTCACTGCGGAGACGAACTCTAGATCGAAACCTTTTTATGATCGTACAGCACTTGTATTTCAGCGTGACGTGCACATGTAGCTTGCACCACTATCTAGAAGACCATCATAGCTCGTTGCGCACGGCAAAAAGCGTAGTGCTGCTAGCGAAAGCGAAGCCCTTGTTCTGTCATTCTGTGCCGGACGATAATGACCCTTTCCTGGTGGACGATAGGCGGAAGAGTGATAAGGAATCCGGCAGTACGTTGAAAAGGGATATTCTGCATTTTTTATGTTTGTGCGGAGTTTGTGATGAATCGGTAATACCCGGCTCGTTGATCAAACGCCACTTGGATGTACACAGCCTCTATTGAGCTGGCAATCAGTCGCCTTTGTGTGCATGATGCATGATGGACGGACCTGGCATTGGAGCTACAAAACCGTGTTATCTCCTTTGGGAATCGAAATGGGCACGCGTCATTAGCTTACTGAGCCACATATCTTTGTGGTGAACTCTATCCTTCGTCCATTTGTTCTGTTTGCACACAGGTTTGCCCTCTACACGCCGATCCAGTCGACGTGACACGCAAGGTGAGCTTGCACTTGATCGGGGGTCACTCGCGACATAACAGTCAGTCATCAGCCTCTCGATCGTCACTGCACGTCTGCGTTTCACGCTGTCTGTTCTGCAGATACCCGTGTCATTGTTACCTGCACAAACCCTCTTCGCAAAATGACCAACGTTCGTTGTACCTACTGCAACGAGACCGTGCTACAAGATGAATACAACTCCCATATGAGGGAAAGGCACGCCACCCCCACCGTACAGGACTTGTGCAAGGCCAAAGAGATCTATGGTCTTTATTATGCGATGTATCATCAACAACGTCAGAGGCCGGCACCTGCTGCACCCAAGCCTCCTTCGGCGTCCTCTTCCTTCGACACCACCCTCCATGGCAGTGCCACTGACTCGGCCAAGATGAGCACGACATTTTCGGCGTGGCAAGAGCAGAATAAATTTGTTATCACCCAGAGCACTCGGTGCATCACCGCGGACGACGTGTCCTCGTTCCGCGTTGATCGCTCGGATCAACCTCGGACTGCTGCTCGGTCACTTCAAAAGTCGACCAAGTATGATATCCAGGAATTCGTGAGCGAGTTCCAGGAGCTGGCAAGTGAAGATCGGGAGAAGTGCAACGACCTCATCCGAAAACTGCCAGTGTTTGCTGTGAGCGTGACGTTTCGTATTCTGGTCTGTTCTTACGCTAGTCTAGTGTCTCAGTGCTTATATCTTCACGCACTTGAAATTATGCGTAGTAGACAAGCCAAAGTACGAATCGAGATCTAATAGTGTTCTGTGGGGGATCTCATGTTTATCTCAAGCTTGTTAGACTCGCTTCTACTCATGACGCAGGAATGGATCAACAAACAGGAAGAATGGTGCCTGATCAACTACCAAACTATTAAAACGGACCTCGCTAGCTTCCTTGAGCAGGTAACGCATGCATTCGGATCAATGTCCCTTTCTCTCTGATTATGGTTAAAGTCCCAGGTACCACGTCACAACTGTAACCAACAACTGCTGGACAGTGCAAGACTCCATTACTTGGATATCCACAGTTTGGCGGCATTGGTGATCATCTATTCCACTGACCAGAGTCATGTGCAATCATTCTACGCCATGAGAGATAACCAGGCACAAACGATCCTAGATTTGCTACAAGAGGTGAGACTCACTGTTGTATCAACACCTTGATAAAATTGACACTGTGTGCAGCTCATAGATCTAAAATCCGACCACCTCGACGGATGGTACAAACGCCGGTTTCTAGACGCAGTTGTAAGGTTATCCAGGAAATCCCGTCTATACCCTCAATCATTAAATATCACCGGTGTCGATCAAGTCACTAGTACTGGCGATCGAGGTGGCTTTGGTGCAATATTCCGTGGAGAGCTGTCCGGGAGAGTCGTTGCTCTGAAGGAGCTGCAGACAACAGGCCGCACGGCTGACGATTATTTGAAGGCAAGGCACTTTGTACAACTTGAACATGGAGCAATTTGCTGACAAGTTTGACGTAACCAGGATTTCTGCCAAGAGGCTGTCGTATGGAGAAATGTACATCACAGGAACTGTCTTCCATTTTACGGCGTCACCAACGTTGACGATGATGGGGTACCAAGAACTTGCCTAGTTTCTCCGTGGATGGAGAACGGGAACTTATCCGTTTACCTATCCCACAATCCGGATGTGCCACGTTTACCTTTGGTACGTCTTGTTGGCTAAAGAAATACATGATCACTGACCTTCAGCAGTTACTTGACATTGCAAGTGGGTTGGAGTATTTGCATGCCATGCAACCTACCATTGTCCATGGAGATCTCAAAAGCGTAAGCATCCTTGCTTCTGTAATCTGATCTACATGCTCATAGCATTCATACAGCTGAACATCTTCATCACTTCTGATGAGCGAGCATGTCTCGCCGACTTTGGCCTTGCGACTGTTCATGATACGCAAGTTTCCGTGGCCACGACCGTTCACGGTATCTACGGTACTGCGGGATACATGGCCCCCGAACTCATTTCGGTTTGGGAGGATCCGAACGGTGCATCTCTCCTTACCCGACTTGATCGACGACGATGCGATATGTTTGCTTTCGGTTGCATCACGTACGAGGTAAATGACCACTCCTCGCTGTTAGGGTTAGGTGGAGATGACGGACGTGTCCTCGCAGGTATATACCGGCGGGCCACCCTTCCAAGGGAACAACCCAACCGTGCGCAGCCAGGCACTGTTGAGTGGTCGCAGGCCACGACGTCCCACGGAAACGCGGGTCCACGAGCT
>JBBPRU010000106.1:0-16437 GCA_038093245.1 Boletus holoroseus
GTGACCGTGCCCATCAATTGACGGCTTGAAGTACATGGACCAATCAAATCCGGATATTTCACGTCGGCCTGGTTATTTGACATATTGGTTCTCAGAGCTCCTAACCTAGGGCAAACTACAATCCCGTCATCCCCTCCTGCTCATCACGAAACACCCTTCGTATCCTGCAAAGTCGCTCGGGCTCAACGTATCTCGCCATCGACCCGAAATATGACCATCAACGTTGCCAATGAGGTACCCTCGGTACAGCCACCTCCCTCTCTCACCTTCGACCTATGACAAGAGGGTGATTGATCAATGCGACCTCGATTCGAAGAAAACAGTAAATCGACCGTACGTATTCTTTGCAGAGGCTAATCAAGCCATCCAGCGGACGCACCCGACCATATACGTTGAACTGACCCCAAGCGGAGTGACCCTTGCAGAAAATGAGTGAACCGGCATGCACAAAGCGAAACGCCGTACCTCCCCCAAGAGGATGATATCCATCACTTTGCGGCCGTCCGATGTCGCATGTGATGGCCGCCAATAATGAACCGCATTCGTGCCAGGTTCCTGAATCTCGACGGAATCCGAGAGCTCCTGCAGTATTCGAGTTCCTGTGGGAAAGTACGCCCTGAGAGGGTCACCCGGTCCCAGAGGTCGAGACGTTCCTCCAGCACATTCTTGGTGTTCGGGAAGATAGTACTCGCGCAGTTTCCATGTCTGCCGATGGTTGGCTACCAAACAGTGGTCAACCGCAGGCGGAGCACCTCCGGAGAGCAAGAATGAATACGCAGAGAATTCCGTATACTGAGAAGGAAAGAAAGGATTAGACCGATGCAACACACAAGGCGATATCCATAATACGAACGGTAAAGACGCCCTCCCAAACGCCCTCCACGGAACCCAAAACGTATGCTCCCGAGAACGCTCTACAATGATTGGACTGGCCTAAACTGATGCACCGATACCAGTCTGTGTCCCGATCCGCACTTCGTCTCGTAGTCAACGAGAGGCTCGCAGGGGGTCGGAGCGAAAGCCCCCCCACGTGATTTGCTGGCGCGGGCGCTAATATTCGCAATGCCAGGGTGAGAAAAATAATAATCGCCGCCGGAGCGAGCGTCGGCGGAGTCAATCGATACCGCTCGGAAAAATGTGTAATAACAGTGGGCGGCAACATCGCTTCAGAACGGGGGATATACTCGGTCCAGGATGGGTGACATATCGGATACTTGAGAAGCGATTGAATAGGCGGACGATCACAAATTCAATGAAGGAACAGACATGGTTCGCCGCCAACGCAGTCAATTTCATGACGGTCTTCATATGAGGGAATCCGGTAATGTTTCGTACAACAAGACCTATGAAAGCCCGTCAGGCCATCCGGAGCATGCGACCAACGCAAGAAAGACGTACTTGGACGAAGAAGAAACCAGAACAGCCACATGGCAATAGAGTTCTTCTCGTCTTCAATTGGCCAAGCATGCCGGTGAATCATGTCCACCGCCGAGGAAGCGCCTTGGTCGTCGAACCAGTACTCGATCAGCCACGCGTCCATTTCTGCATAGTCCAGAAGTTGTTGTTCGTTCTTTCCATCGTTCTCGAGCATCATGAGGTACGATAACCAAAGTAAGTCAATGGGGGTTGGAGACGGTTGATGTGATTCTGTGTATCGTATCCGAGAATCCGTCCGTGCTCGGATTCGCTTCAAGTGTGTCCACCTCTTCTTTAGTTCATTGGCGAGGACGCGAGGTGCACCGACGTGCGAGCCGAGTCGGCGGAATACAGAACTCGTGTCAAATTTATAACTAAATATACGAGCATAGAGGTAGGGGTTGGTTTCAAAGGACAGTGCTTGGGAGATACTGCGGCATGTCAGGAGTAACGGGGGTAGGCTCGAGGGAGGTCCGACGAGAGCTTGGGTTGCCGCGAAGAAAGCTATGTGTTCAAGGACCTCTTGCGGAACGGATCCCAGCGAGGCAGTGGATGTCGGCATCCCGAGAAAGATGTCCGAGATGAATCGTACGAGCGGACACCATGGCCACTCTACCAGTCCGCATACCAAATTTGGAAGCAGGTTTTTTTTCGGTTAATGGTAACATGAATACATACGTCCTTAGAGCCCTTGATACACGCGACAAGAATCTAGGGGACGGTACTACTAAGCTAAGCGGGACTCCAGGTGATTCAATCCTCAGGGTATTGCATATAGTCCAAGCGGCTCTCCGGTGATTGTGATTTTACCTCTTTGCACAGGCTGAATATGGATTCCCATTCCGCTGGCTGTTCTACACTTGACATGTGTCTCCATCTGCCGACAAAGTTCCTCGACGAAATAACTGGACAGGGTCGTGAGCTACATCCCCTCCAATGTTACTAAAAGACCTACCGTAACCTCGAAACAATGCGCGTCCGAGATAAACTCTTTGAGGATCCAACTGCAGAATTCGATAAGAGGATGCCATGGTGCCAGAACAAGTCACATACCGGCTCACGCAAGAGTACAACGAGTCCATCTGACGGTCGAATCCTTCCTATATATTTATATCCATGCCACGCTGTCGCATACGGTGGCTCCGTCTGACAGAAACGATCATTCAACGGACGAGATCGAATGCAAGTCCACATACTATTCCAGTGATGATGACGTCCAGCGCACTCGTGTTCGAGACCTCACTTGCATCTTTGGACCGCCGGAATGGTGTGTAATGCGTTCTGAAAGAGTTATTTGCACCGATAAATTCAATTCCTGACTGTTGGGTCCACATCGTTCAACCCACCGAATAAAGTGAAAGGTCGACAGCCTACCTCGTCCTCGCGCCATTGACACCCGAGAGGCAAAAATGCATTAAAAAATGAAATTTCGTCCTCTGCAACCGGCAGAGGCGTCGAGGGAGAGTAGCAATATAGCTCGCGGAACCGCGCATAAAGCGGGAGACGACCAAAGGTCGGGAAAGGTGACGGTGCTTCAGCAGAGAAAAACATTGATCGGTAACCCTCCATGTCGGGTGCCTGGAAAGTTGAGCTGAGAGCAAATGATCGAAAATGCCAACTTACCATGGAAGATCCCTGCCAGCGTCCCGAAAAAGTGCCCGGGATGTAGTACACCAAAGGGGAATGTGACGATGCTGAATCAAAGCTAGACAACGAACGACGCCAATCGGGATCATGTCTGCGACTTTTAAGCAGCCCATCAAACGGGTCGCCGTAGCTCCTACTAGCTACCCGTGTCACACATCGGGCATTAAACTCATCAATATCGTCCCGTGTGGGTCCGCAGAGGATGCCTTTAGCGGTAGCATGTTGACGATTAAAAGGGAGTTCGGGTGGAACTTTGAGACGGGAATATTCTGTCCGCACGAAATAGCTCAATATCGCAAACGGAGCAATTGGGGGTAAACGCAAGGTGGTCGGTTCGCCAAAATAATCCAGCATGATTTCGGTTGGTCGATCGGCTGGATAACCGTGATTTGAAGCACCAATCTTTGACGTGCTTTCGGATGCGAGGAATAGATCTTCGGGGGAGGTGAAACATGGGTACTTGGATGGCGACGTCAGACCCAGTACAAGTGAATGGGGAATGCATATACCCGGAAGCCCGCAAAGGCGAACGGAGCGAGATATGTCATGATTTCCTTTCTGAGTTCGTCGGACTCCTGATCAAGATGATCTATATGCGAAATGATGAGGTGACGTTGATCCGTGCAACCAAACGAAACCACACCTACCTCGAGAGCTGACCAACCAAAACAAGGCAATAACCAAGGTGTTTAGTTCATTTTCCCGAGGCCACCGATGATTGTCGGAAGCACCCTCGAGCAAGCGCCCGCGCATGAAGATGGGTATGAAGGTGGGCAAACCTGCCAAAAGGACTTGCTCCCAATTGCATCCATCGTCCTCGAGAAGCATGACGTAGATTGTTGCGAACGCCTGCGCGAGGCTAGGATTCCATATGTCTCTCTTTCGTATGATCTGTAGAGCGGTGTAGCGCTGTTTGACCTCTTGTTCCATGTTCTGAAACTCGAGCCTATCTTGGGGCAGATGACGTCCAGCCGAGGATATATCAAACTTATCCAAGAACAGCATGGAATAGGAAGGAGGGTCCACGTTTGATGGTGATGTAGTATATGACATCGGACAGGTGAGGTAGAGAGAGCGGAAATTAGTCGGAGGGTGCAAGGAGTGTCCTAGATAGCGAGTAGGGCGGACTCTTGTATCAATCCAGGCAGGATGAGGAAATTAACGGGCATGCTCGTGCGCAAGCGGAGGTGGAGAAAGAACCATAAGCAATATGTACGGATTCATGACGAGACGGAGTCTTGGAGTGCTGACTGGGAAGGGTTAGACCGTCATCACGGCATGATGGGGTGTCCCACGGATGTAAGCGTGGCATGGCGAACTCCGGTCAGGAGACGCCGTCAGGACTTGGTCTGTCTCGGTGCAGCTGCTGTTTGCTTCTGAGCTGTAGAGTTACCGGGTAAAATCGGTTGACGAAGAAAACGTACGTAGGCAATTGCGGCATGTATTCGGAGCCTTCGGAGGATCCCGATGGAGTAGGGGATCTGTCATTCAGATGCAGCCCTATGATAAATCTCAGATTTGAAATCAATTTCGTCGTTTGCCCGAGCATATGTAACCCCTGAAATCGTTAGCGAGTTCCGCTCCGACTGGCCGCTCCGCCAATCATCGTGAAAGCGGGACCATCGCCTATCATAGGGCGCGTCTAGTAAGTTCTCGCATGCGCAGGATCATCCGCCGCACCGTCTGCAAAGACGGTCGTGTAACGTTACCGCTTGACGGCCACTGGCCACTTGAGAGCGTGATTGAGGGCGATCAACAAAAAAGGAAATTAAGTAAGGGTCGTGAAGTTGTCGACGCCTGCCTCACTTTCGAGGTGAGGTAGTACCTCCGTCCGTATTTCATCTCTGAAGGTTAAACTTAGCCGTTCAAAGTTTCGAAGAGGACAAACCAAGACGAATATCGAACTCAGTTGCCAGGAGAACTAAGCTGCCATAAGGAGCGTGCATACCCGACGCTCAGGCTCTTTGGCTGAGTCTTTGTCGGTACGGCCGGGGTCAGTCTGGAGCTCCAATATACAGGGAACGGATACATGGATTGACGCGGCCATTCTAAAAAGAGAAGGTTGAATTGAAACCCGGGCATGTTGACACCCAGGACAACATACCAGCCTCCTAGTGTCCGCAGAGTTGGAACTATTAGTAATAGCCATAAAGGCTTGCGACAAGGAATTGGGAGACATTGATGAACCGAGATTGAAGTCAGGCGACCTGTCAATTTTTTTTTGTTTCCCTACTAGCCGCTACTATATTTTTCGCTCCGTGTCCAGGGCCTTGGCAATTGGCAAATTTTCTTCTCGGAGAGTAGGGCACTGCAAGCTTGTCCGTTGGCCCTATTGATGTTTGGAGTCACTGGGGGCCGAATACCAACGGTGGGATCCCCCGAGCGAGGAATACGTATATGGGAGGATAGCAGGAGTCCAAGCAGCCGATTACATGTTCGGCCATGACCCACGTAAATAGTGTTTGGGGTTGCCGATTCGTCATATGGTATGATGGATGGTAAAAAGCCCTCTCCCCACTAATACTACACCAAGTTCAACAACACATGACCGAAGACCCGAATCGTGGGAGAAAGAAACGCATTCACATGGATCGGATTAGTACCAGTACATGATATACGGCCGTGGTCACAACTTCCATTGCATAGAAGGGTTCATATCCCCTACGTCGATCGCCAAGTCATCATTACATACATATATGATCAATAAGCTTGCGAACTCCAGAACTTGACAGAGCGGGGCTGAATACGTTGCGAATTGGACCAAAATCTTGCACGTGGCTTCAAGCCTGTCACCGCGTGTGACTTCAAAGGTTATTTGGTAGCAGGCACCTGTTGAGCGTCTGAAGCGGAGAGAAAACAAAGTAGCTGGTGCTGCGAGTTAGAGTACGAAAACAGCAAGGGTTAAGTTACAGACCGTCCACCAGCAGGCTGTAAAACCATCAATGCTTGTGAGCAATTTCCGTTAAATTTAATCGGCGCAACTGCTTTATATCGAAAAGCGGTACCATAAACGTCACCATGCATCTTCTGGACTGGTGACATATACCCAAGAATTGGAAGGCGCAAAGAGGCGCAACACCCTGACTGGCCAATCGCGTGCATGGCAAGCAAGCAAGACCGAAAAACCCACAGATAGGCTCAGGGCGGGTGTTTGGTCATCCATCGGCTTGAGATGACGCGTCTTGTCGTGGCCAGCGGGTAGAACCCTGTGTACGCGTGGCTGAGGAGGCACCTACATTGTCGATCCCTTGTTTCATTGATGGCTGGGCTTCTTCGACTCCGAATCCTCGCAGGTCTTATACGTTATCGCTTCACCAGCACGTGCCGCGCTGGCATTGACCGGGTACCTGTTGTGGAGCCATGAAAGCTGAGAGTCCAATGCCTAAACAGTGACTGTGCACGCAGTACGCATCACCTCATGCGGCAAACCACTTTGGGTCTTGATCGCCGCAAAATCTAAGCGTAGCCTCCATGAGAGAGCTAGAGGTCACCCACTGAGTGGTGCTATCAACATGTGAGGGGGCAGGACAATATATCGGGGGAACTCCGATGGTCGCATTGATGTATCTAGCCTTTCTCAGGCTCTGCAGCAGAACGGTTAATGACGAGAATGCTGTACTGACCTTGAACCATACCGCGTAGCCAATCAACGATGAGCGGTGAAAACTTGAGGGCCTACCCTAAATGGACGTGTCGAAATCAGAAAATTTGATCGTTGGATCGATCTCTCTTCGTCCCGTCCATCTCACCGCAATCCTCACAACAAGCCGCCTTACACGTCAAAATGTCTGCCAACCTCAGTGCTCTTGAGCAGCACCTTGCCACAAGGTCTTACGTCGAAGGGTGAGTTCAAGTCCTTGCAGCGTTTCGGTCCCGTTTTCCGATCACACTTGATGAGTATAACGCTATGGTCCGTGTTTCCAAGAAGCGATTAGACACCGCTGCACCAGCATGCAGATAATTTTTGCCTTAGCTATCTGATCTCATTTAAGAAAAAAGAATGAACTGCGTGTTGACCACAACCCTCTTTTCAGATACACGCCTTCCCAAGCTGATGCGCACGTCTACAAAGCGGTCGCTGTGCCAATCCCTTCCAGCTACCCACATGTAGCGAGGTGGTACTCTCACATCAGATCTTACAGCGCGGAATTCGACACGTTGCCCGGCAGCAGTAGCGCAGGGCAGGCATTCACTCAGACTGCCCCTGCGGAAAGCTCTGCACCTGCTGCTGCCGCCGAAGAGGAAGAGGAAATCGACCTCTTTGGCGAAGACGAGGAAGAAGACGCCGAAGCTGAAAGAATCAAGGCCGAACGTGTTGCTGCTTATAACGCAAAGAAAGCGAACAAGCCCAAGGCGGCCGCCAAGGTCTATATCACGCTCAGATGTTATATGATTGCTAACGTAAATTGGAACAGTCTGTTGTCACGTTGGAAGTGAAGCCTTGGGATGACGAGACTGATATGCAAGCTCTGGAGGACTCTGTCCGATCAATCCAGCTGGATGGCCTCGTATGGGGTGCGAGCAAGCTGGTCGCCGTCGGCTATGGTATCAAGAAATTACAAATCACCCTCGTCGTTGGTTCGTACGAGTTTTGATTGCATCGGCCCTTTAGACTTATTCGGTTTACAGAGGATGACCTGGTGTCCTTGGATGACCTGCAAGAGAAGGTTGCCGAGTTTGAGGACTATGTCCAGAGCTCGGACATTGCTGCCATGCAGAGTGCGTCAGACGTGTATCCAGTCTTTCTTGGACCAACGGATGTTTCTAGAGCTCTAGAGCGGACGTGTAAGAACGTGTTGTACGATTACTGGGCAAGGATACTGTGTACAGTTTGTGTTTGCAATGGATATTTTTCGTCGGCTGTGAGAGTGAAGCTGTGTACGGTGACCTGAACGAATACCGAGCAAGGCAACATTGCTCGCGAATCGCTGGTCATGGCGACGCGCGTGGATGTGGTGATGTTCACGCCAACCCCGATCATTCGAACAAGGTTAGCTCACGATGTCGAATGGGGATTCCAGGGCAGTGTTCAAAAGGAGTTATGATTGGGTTCATCTCCATCCAAGACCTTGCGCGTCCGATAGGTGCGGTTTCCAGCTTCGCACAACTCCACGCGACCGGATTCAGACGGCGCAGGGCAACCACAATGCGACACCAAAAACACCTTCATCTCCGCCTCTCAGCACGGAACCGATGCACACCTGTCTCTGCGCGGTCCAATCGCATGCACATGCACCTCTTTATCATTACAAATTGTGGACTAACGTTTACACAAAAGACCTGCTTGTGGCATATGACGACGCTCCCGGATCGAAACCGCTGTCGCACTGGTACGCTCCCATCGGACGTGCTTGGTGGCGCCGTGGCGGGTATGCTGGGCATGGGGTGGCGAGAAAGTGAGCCCTGGATGTCCCGTTGATCACTTCATCGTCTTTCTCACGTACGCGTAGGTTGCGTGAAGCTGCTGGGTTTGCGAGGGATCAGAATCTCATGTCGCTTCTCCTCGAGTACCTGTGTCAGCTTTCTGGTAAGCTAAGTAACAGCGCTCAATCCAGCCACCATCCGAGTCCGCAAGAAAGCCAAGGTGGCTAAATGAAATCACAACCAGGCACACGGGTGAACGAAACCATGCCTTAAATACAAGATCTGATCTCAAGGTGTGTAAGTACATCTGCTATTGCTCACTGCAGTGCGACTTTTGAACATGATTTTCCCAACAGGAAAGGTCAAGTTCCCCATCTAACGATGCGGCGATCTGGTTTACGCTATGAACGGCACTCCGCCGCACAGTCCTGGCTCAGAAGTATTTAAGGCCATCCCACTCGGACCGTCCTTCGTCATACCATGCCTTCGTACTTGGAGCGAATTCCCCTCGACGTCCTAACACACGTCGCTTTCTTCACAACAGACCCCTCACCTACTTCAGCCCTCGACGCCCTCCTTCAGCTCTTGCTCTCCTGTCGGCATATCCATCGTCACCTCTCCATCGAGTCCTGTCCCCAACTCTACGCGCGTATTTTCCATGAAAAGTTCGACCTCAGTGGTCACTATCGTCGCGAAAGACATTGCACCAAGACGACGTCATGCTTAGCTTCGGAGCTTCGAGTACGCAGACGCGTACTGCGCCGAATTCGTCTTTCTCAAGTCCTCAATCGGTGCATCCTAGGGGATTTGTGGACGACGTACCTGATGCTCCTCGAAAGCGATGGTCTCAACGAGCTCCAGCTTCACACCGCAGGGGTCGGGGATTGGGTGCTGCGCGTACTCCGCGAGTACCCTCCGTCAGCGAACAACGAAACCGATGGACCCCATGTCTTGGCCTTGGCCGTCTCAGTGGCGTGCTTGGTACTGTCCCACAGTAAGCCACATTCAGCTTTTATTTCATGAACCCCGCTTCTAAATGATCCTGATCAGACCAGATATCTTCCATGTCAGTGGGGGATCGTAATCAAGTTCTAAATTTACTTCGTTCTTACACGATACCCGTGCCGAAGGTGAACACCTGACTGGCGCTATACTACTTCATGGACCCACACTAACCATAATGTAGTGTCTTTCGACAAACGTAAGTGGCGCGGCAGAACGCAGGATTTCAGTATCGACCAGCAGATCGCAGGGCCGGCCGGTTCCCGGGCAGCCTGCCTGTCCGGGTAGGATTAGTGATCGAGTCGACGCCCATCTGTCACATTCGAGCTACTATAGCTGCTTCGCTATATCCGCCCCCAAGCTTCTAACCTCCTCGGTCTTCTTGACTTTTGTACTCTTAGAGGCAACACCTCTTCAGGTTCCTCCCCATCTTCCACCAACCCGAGCTGTCGCAGTCGCAACGGAGCGGCATGGGCCAACTATGGCTGACTTCGCTGCGCTCACCACGAAGAGGACGCCGCTTGTGGCAGATTCCTTCCTTCAGCGTCAATGTCGTGAATCAAACCCGGATCTCGCGAGAGAACGGCAACGGCCATCAAGAAGTGCCATCCATGACGAAGACTTCTATCGCATAGCCCGTCATTTGCATGCGCCCGCAGAGGCTTGGGAACTCCTAGCGTATATTCCGGGGCTGCTGACCGGTGTTTGGGAAGGCAGTTATATGGTCCGCGAATTCTCCGATTAGGAAATGGTGCGCTATGCAGTGCGACTGACGAGTCTCGGACAGGTTGCGCCTGTGACTTCATGCTCCTCAGGAGGCTCCCCTGTCCCTGACGTTCGCCAAGATTTCCTGTGTCGGCAACCCATCCAGTTTCGGCTCGAGGAGTATCTCACATTCAGCCCGTGGCTACCATTGCCCGTTGAAACCCAACATGGCTTTGATGGACACGTCGTTCGGAATCTTTCCGCTAGCGAGGAGGAATCCACAGTGGGTTTCCATTTCTTGAGTTCCGTGCACACGATTGTCACATTTTTTGGCTACTTTTCGGTAGAGAATTCAGTTCTCTGACGGCAACACGGCGGAAACCTACCATTACGAGCCGTTCCACCTTAGCGACGCGTCCGAGAGCGGAAGAAACCCTCGTCATGCCCTGGATGTCGTTATCACAGGCGAGGTGCGCCTCATTTTGGCTTGATGGGGCTTCTGATCCTCACGCTCCCGATAGACACCCCGTCGATTCGAGGCGGCCTGGGGCTCGTACAGCTTTATCGGTCGAATTCGGCTGTCCGACGGTTTGATAACTCTGACGAGGAAGGCGGTACGGGCTTTTTTTTCCTCCAGACGGGCAACAGTCTCTCATTGCCTAACATGGATAGAAACACACTGATGATGATGGGTGTGGTACATGGGTTTTCGAAGGATATTTGCACAGCAGATCCACGTTCGCCGGTCAGTGGAGTACGCTCAGCGCCCTCGGTCAAGAGCGCATCGGAGGTATTTTTAGCGTGTCCAAAACCGCGCAGTAGGATTATCGGGATCATTAATTTGAACATTTAATGAACGGAGTTTTGATATCACCAGGTCGTCTCTTGCATTTGTATTCGTTTCTTGGCATCGTCAACTATCTTTAACTGCGGAAATTGTCTCGAAGCCCTTTTCACGGGGTCATTGATGTACGGATAATTCCTCACAGTTCACATGTAGCGCGGCAAGGGCACGCCGGTCTTGGCCAAGCTGTGTACCCCGCGAGTTAACTTTGATCCTGACCTTGAATTAGAAATCCCGTTCAAATTTCATAGCCTCTCAATAAACCACGCACGATGATACATGAGGCACGATGATGCGGCTACAGGACGATTACGAGATTTTGACGAAAGGAATTTCGTCTTGAGTTGTGTTACGTCCAGGGGGGGCCGTGTGTTCGCCAGTGTCAGCCATATTCAGATGTGTGCGTTGTGTGAGAAAGGACTTGGACAGCCAACTTTGAGCTACGATTTCGGGTTCTTGCGTATGTGAGAACAGGAAAAAAAGGTCCAGCCGGATGCGTCGCTGCGGAAGACGAGACATAAACGTACCAAGGGTCTGATCGTGGCTTTGACGGGGCCGACCAAACTGCGGTATGCCAAGATGCGCAGTGACGAGCATCGCATGCTGTGTGCGAACAAGAAAACTCGGCTGGAGAGAAAGGGGGGACCACATGGTGCAACGAGGTTGTCGGCCGTGCATTTGTGTTTGTCCAGGCGTTTGCGCCACATCCGACGCACGGAACGAGATATGATAACCGGCGCCTCGTCCCATTGAACAGGCCATTTCTGAAAGACAGCACGTCCTCCACGCGGGACATCTATGGTGTGAAACAGTCCGAGTAAAAGGCCAGACGAGGTCCAGACTCGCCCGTAACATTTGAGAAAGTGTGAGTGGGTGAGGAGTCTTACGAGTATTGGAACGGACTCTAGTGTGATCCGAGAAACCGAGTGTCCTGTCCAATGATACCGAAACCGGTAGTCGAAGTTGACTGGGACCCGCACAGGCTGACCCAGAATCCCGACGAACGAACAAGCATGTGAGAATGCTCAGGGAAGGGAGGAATTGACCAAAGCATAAAACTTATCTCCCCACTCATGGGTGTGAAATTGACGTAACGGCGAAGATATCTATATACGATCGTTTAAATGATGCGGCGAAGCATTCTCGATAAGTGGGAATATACGGGAGAAACATGAAACGTCACCTGCGGATGATTGTCGTGTACGCGTTGGAAGCGAAGGTGCATTCGGTCAACGGTCAACGCGGAAATTGTTAAGCGAGTGACCATCGTCGTTGACAACGTTGAACATCCATGGATACGGTGATTGCGTATCGCGTTAACGCATTCATGTGATAGGGGTCGATCAGTTCAACCTGTGATACGATAAACGCGGAAATCAGTGCAACGAGGACAGGTGAGGAGGGGAGCTTCATTCCCGAGGGCCTTGATCAAGGAAGCTTAGTTAACAATGCAGGAATCGACCGAGATATCCCTTACCCCATCCAAGGATCTTCACAGATGTCTTGAAAAGTCAAGGTGGCCTGAATTACCGGATGCAGTGGGCTTGGTTCGCTTTGACAGACGATCGAATGCTCACAGCGCAATTCAAACGTCAAACGTCAACCATGATCTCCTCGCGCCCAAGGAGGCAGAAAAGGTGGGGACTATCTTACGACCTCTAATTCGTTCACACAGATGGTGTGACATTATTAGCGGTGGCGCGATGGAACCCACTTGTTCTTCGCGCGTCCGAAGAGCCGTGCCGATAGACCGGCCTGAATCGCGAACAGGAGGTTCGAGCCTATCGCCCCTCGGGGGCAAAAGAATGCGTCTTGGCTAAGCGATTCTGGCACCCTGAGGCTTGTACAGGCTGCGGGGATAGCCCGGATTCTTTGCACATCAGATGGGGTCCGATATCAAAGATGAGTAATTTGAGAACACTGGACGAGCGGAAATTGGCACGTTGGTAATTAATAGAAAGACAGGGATCGGAAGTCATTGCGGGAGAATCACGGACAAGAAATATCACCATTTTGTTCAAGGCCGCCCAGAGGGGGTCGATAGCTGCACGCCAGGCCCAGCGCGTGGGGACTAACCTTCACGATCAATGATCGGTTCAGGAGAAAGAAGCGGTTGGGGTTCCTGTAAAAGGGACGATGTGATAAGCTTTTCGTTGTACCTTGGCCCCACCCGGTGGACTGTAGTTACTGGCGAGACTCGACGGAGTGACGAATGCAAGCGTTGGCGGCAAGGGGGATTTTCACTGGCACGAGGTGTAACCGCACAAGGACAAGCGACGAATGCAGCATTCCGTGCGAAGGATGGCACGAAGACGCCGCTAAGCAATTTCCCGCTGCACAGTACTCCGGTATGTAGTTATGAGAAACGGTGAGTAAACCGGAAATTTCAGTCCACAGCGTTCTGTGTGGTCGTGTTTTGCAGTCGTCAATTCCCACGGGCACTGACAACGAGGGCATTGGCCCCCACCCTGTTTTCGCTCACAACCCGCTCGTTCCCGTCGTCGACAGTGAAGAACACGTCCGTTCCTTGAAAATACCCTCCCTACTCTAATGGCATTCCGACCCTTTGCCATCCTATCCGTATTCCTTTCGGCCGTACTGGCCCAGTCTTCGGTATTGTCGCAATCGCAATCTTTTTCTGGATCCCCACTGATCCTGCTTTCACCAGTCGAATCCTTTCATTCCATCGGGGATCTCCACCAACTGCGCCAACTATCTCACGTCCTTTAACAACAATGCCGATTTTATGGCTTGCACGAACCCTTTCACCACAGCATTGCAGCAGTTTGCTCCGAATGCCAACACCACGTCCCCCTCGTCCTCCGACATCAGCAGTGCTCTAAGCACGCTGTGCGCGAGCAGTGCATTCTCTGCATGTCCCCAGAGTACTGTCACCGCTCAGCTTAGTAGTTTCTACGCAGCTTGCGTGGGCGAATTGACCTCTACACCAAACCAAGAGGTCAAGGCACTTTACGACGTCCTCTACGCCCTCGTGCCTCTCAGGCTGGCTATCTGTTCTAAGGACGACACTGGAAAATACTGTGCCACCGAACTCTCCACCTCGTCAAGCACAGGTACCGTTGCGCTGGTCGATCCGGCAAAATCCCAGAAGCAGGCCCTGCTGAACCAATACCTGTATACCACACCCAATAACAATGGTGCAGCCGCCCGCCGCGATGTTTCCAACACAACCACTGCTTTTGCTCCCAATATCACTACATTTCAGGATACCAATCTCCTCTTCTTGTTCCTCGACCCTTCCATGTCGAGCTCCGAGCTCTGCACCACCTGCACCAGGAATATCCTGACCCCTTACATCACCTTTGAGTCGAACTGCCCATATGGTCCCGGCATGAATAACAGTCTATTATTTGCGGGTCAGGTCGCCATTTACAACAGCATCACTAGCGAATGTGGCTCAAGCTTCCTGAATGGTGCTGTCCAGGCTGCCGGTGGCTTATCCAGCGGCCTCATAAGCGGCGCCGCACCACGCGCCGGAAGCCAGGAGCTCTCTGCTGCAGTTAGTGCGATCCTAGGCGTTACCGCTTTCGTGGCAGCCTCCTTGTGAAGGGTTTGATTTCCGTGGGAGTATACCAATACATTGGACTTTATCGTTAAACAAGCTGGCACTTTTTTGCACTTAGCCATTGACGTTATACGGTTTTCCGGACTATGCTAAGTGTTTATTGTTTTATCTTGTATATACCCGGAATTGCTGTAGCACTCGCTACTGCCTTTTACAGAGTATGGTTATTTCAGTAAGTATAAGTATCCTCGATGGAGACTACTTAATAGATATGTTGGACACGGCATTTTGCGGCCAACGTTTCATTCGCCAAAATGAACGAGTACATGGGGGTTCCTTCATGACCGCCGAAAGTAGACAATTGGCAAGGCAGCGGGGATCTCAAGAGGTGTAGATCCAAGTCGGGTGACAATAAGCTTTCGCCGGTTTTCGGGTAGTGTCAACAATAACGCAAGGAGCGGCGAGCTGAACGCATATTTGCTTGTGTTCAATTCCAATGTTCCAACCGAACAATCGACTTCGGCCATGTCTACGAGAATACAAAGTTCATGCCGTGCTCCTCTTGGCCAATTGAATGAGTCAACAATAAATCGTACAGACGATCTGGCTTGCAATGCTGAAACAGTGAAACGGCATAAGGAGCGTAAACATGACTCCATATCATAGGGGTACTCACGACTGAATGAGATTGACAACGGCGATCAGACCCGGAGAATAATGAGAAGCAAGGCCATCTCGACGACGAATGCAATCACTGCCATAGCTAGAACGTCTAACCCTGCAGCGATAAAGCGCCGCCCATACCCCCGCGCCTGGTTTTCCCCCTTTGTTAGATAGCTTGTTGGTACAGGGCAGACATTTTCTCCGGACTTCGGTCGGCAAAGGCGTGGCGATAGGCCAAACCAAGGAGGAGTGCAGATAAGACCAAGAAGAGGGTGCCGACTGATCGCCGCAACGACATACCAGTGTCAACAGATATCCAGCTGAAGAGCCACGACCTGAGTTCTGGAACAGAACGGCTGCTTACCCCTCAAAAACCTCACGTCAAACAGGCCAAGGGCTGTGATGGCATGGATGCACGAGCACAAAGCGGCGGTATCCACCGTGATCAGGGTTCGGTGCCGCGCACGGAGTTCGTTGAACCCGACGAGATCTATTGATAGAGATGAGTTTTCCTGATGGCCCTCTTCTCTATCTCGGCGCTGTCTTCTGAACGGGGTTGCAACGGTATCGGTGCATGGGGCAAAGGGGCGTGTGAGCCAGTTCGAAACCGCACGGGGATTTGGTTCAGTTCGGTTCACACGCTAACTTTTTTCGACGCGCATTAATATTCGTGTCTTCCCGGTTCAATGCTTGGTACGACGGTCTGCGCAGGTGGCCGATTGGCTCTGCGAGCTTCTGGTTCTAGGTACGTTACTTGCACCTTGGCCGACGCGTGTTCACCCCTTTTTTTTTGCAGAGCTCTCGCTCGGGCTTCTCCCCAGCCTCGGGATCACCTGGTTGCGTTCCAGGCATGTAATTCTACTTCTCGCAGAGCGGCGGAAAATCTGACTGTAAAGCAGCATTTGCGGGGCTCATTAGGTAGCTTTCCATCTCTGCAGGGCCCTTCGAATGTACGGAATTACTGGTGGTCGAAACCAACGGCCTCGGATGCGGCCAACTCTCCAGAACCTTCCTCCCAACACACGCCAGAATCGGTTGCACAGGCCAAAGCTACGACATCTCCTGCAACACCCGGGGAAACGGTCGCTTCAACAGATGCACCATCTGAACAAATAGCCCAAACTGAAGCAATCATTCCATCCGCCATTCCTACGTCAGAGTCTATCTCTGAAGTGCTCCCGGCCGACGTGTCGGTTTCAGCCTCTGAAGTCGCGACCAACGTCATTCCACCACTGCAATACGGGGACTTTGCTGCTCTCGGAATTACAAA
>JBBPRU010000107.1:0-16428 GCA_038093245.1 Boletus holoroseus
AGAAGGACTGACCTCGCAGGGTCATTCGTACCCAATTGGACGAAGAAGCGTATCATAAGAGCACTAAACAGAAGCAGACCTGCTACGCTCCCAGCTTTTGCAATCAGTTCTGCAAGGGCATTCAACTTCAGTTGCAACGGAGTATTCTCAGTATCGGTACGCAAGGCTGATATGATGTGAGACACTTTTGACTGAGGGGAATCAAATTCATCTTACCCATCATGATTCGCCCGTTGAAGCTTTTCGTCCCGACTGCAACGACGACGTATTGTCCGACACCCTCCAGTACTTTGCTGCCACTGATGATGAAGCAGTCCGTGTGCGATGAACCAGGTAGGGCTTGCTTTGGCTGCCCTCCGATAGCGCCGTCATCCCCAGGGCGCACGCTGTCTCGTGCTTTCATTAGTGCCATGCAAGTTGAGTAGGATGCCTTCTTGATAGCATCCGCCTCGCCGGTGGCCGCTGATTCATCACACTTGACGTTATGCCCGGAAAGGAAGATTCCATCGCAGGGGACCACCTCACCCGGTTCCAGTAATGCAACGTCGCCAACCACGACGTCCTAAGAGGAGTACACGTCAAAAAAAAAAAAGTGACTAACCGAGCGGGCGACGTACTTTGATGTCAACGAGATGCTCACTGCCATTGCGAATGACCTTGACGGCGCGCTCCTCCTTTTTTTGATTGAGTGCCTCGAACTGGCGTTCCTTCTGCCAGTCATTGAGAGAGCCAACGATAACCTGGGATTGCGGTGACGAGGGGAGGGAGACAAAACAAGGGATTGACCTACGACGATAAGAACTGCAATGACGATCGCGACACCCTCAACCCAGTCGACAGGTGGTTGGCCGGGAGGAAGCGGCGTGCCGAAATCCTGGAACAGGCCCAGCGCCAATGATACTACAGCAGATATGGATAATAGGACCTAAAAGCGAATGTGAAGGAATAGGGGTTCCAAAAGCAGAAGATTGACGTACTAAAACCTTGTCCTTGAGTGCAAGCCACATCAAGCCGAGGAGAGATGTTGTTGGGCGCTGTGGTAGGATATTTTCTCCGTATACAGCCTTGCGGTCTGCCAAGGAGGCAGTGTGAGGGTCAGGTGTTGTGGGCGCATCATCACCGCCCGTGGTCGCTGATGAATGGGGGGAGTCATTTGGGGTAGGCTTGCGTATGTGGCGATCGTGTCTTTGGGAAGCGCCTTGCCCTGCACCCGGGCCAATATGAGAGGGACGACCACCGGCATGGTCAGCTACGTCGAGAAGTAAGCCACGTGTTGGGTGAGTGCCGAGGCCGTCAAGGATGCCAGTGATACCGCCAAGAGCATGGAGGTTATGCAAGTCCTTTGGATCCAAGAGACTCGCGAGTTGAGACGGGTCAAAAGCGAAGGGACCAAGGTCAGGTGGAGGTTCCTGTTGGGCGTCCGAATTGGGAGGTTGTGGGCCAGAATGAATATCACGCTGAAGCTGGGTCGAGGGAGGAGGAGCGATGACATCCGGAAAGGGAGTACGATGTTTGGATTCATCGGAGTCCGGATGCGTGTGAGAAGCAATGGTTAGACTAGTCGCATCCGATTTTGGGCGACGGATGGGAGGTAGATTAAATGCATCTGCGGTGTGATCTGCTACGGTGTCGTCGATGGAGCTGTGACCGTCATGGGAGCTAGTAAAAGTGGTTATGCTGCCCTTCCTGCGATGTGCAGTGCTGTCGATAGCAGAGGGGCTGAGGAGCTGGAGAGACGAAGTTCCGGAACGTTCGTCTGGCTTATTATCTCTCAAGGCGAGGGAGGTTGCAAACTGGACAGAAGACTGGGTTGAGAGGGTGGGAGAAGGGGGATGGGCGAGGGTGGCGGCGTCATTAGAAGAGACAAAAGTGAGGGAGGGAGAGGGGACACGAGCGAGGTCGACAGAGGAGCGGCGGGTAGAGTAAGGTTGGTGTGCGGGATGCGGGGAGAGGAGGACTGGAGGACTGGCAGCGGGGGGCGGGGGTGAGGGAGAGGCGCCGTCAGTGGTGAGAGAGAGCTTGGAGGAGAGATCTGTGGTGACGATCGCAGGGATATTGTTGGACGGGGCAGACATGGCGGGGACAGGGGAGGAAGGGGAGTCGGAGGAGAGAGAGAATGTAAGTATATATGAGGTCAATCACAAAAACCAACCAAGCGGGCTGGCAGGTTTGAGCCATTCGGGTTGCTGCGCGTGCGTTTGCTCGTCACTGAACAGAACATTCCACTAGAACACACAGCCTCGGTTCCACCCGGAAAATCCAAGGCACGCCACCACCGCCACCATGTCTCAGCCAGCTCTTTGCCAACACATACTCCGTCTTGTCATACGGAAAATGCATGGGGCTGGCAAGAATATCTGGGTGCGTCTTTGGTTCCATCCTAGCCAACATGCTTGCTCACGATGCACTATGCATGGTTTTTCGGTGGTGCTGTGCATCATGAGGAGATATTCTACTGTAGTGACTACACTCTTCGGTGGGTCGTCGCGGTCGCTCTGGCCGTCGTAGCTCTCCCACTCAGCTGCGTCGCCAATCTCGCCTCTCCCATTTTGGAACGCAGATCATCGCGGCCCGCTCTCCTGCGCGTCTACGTCACGCCCCACCCACCCATTCCCGACTCCACGCCCTCTTCCCGTGCTTCATTATGTATCCAGACTAGCCCTCTCCTCCCCCTTTCCTCGTGCACACCGATCTGTTCCGAGGCGACTCGATCTACCCCATCAACTATTCTATCCTCTCACTCGGTCTTCTTCAGAACGTTCTTGGCAACCAGCTCTTCCATTCTCCAATTAGTCCCATGATTCAGATAATCAATGTGTTGACGAGCATCAGCTTCTTCCGGCCCCCCTTGACTGGGTTCATTTAACCCTCGACAGATTAGCCATGCTGTATCACCCTCCCGCGCAGCAAGCTACGTCATCC
The DNA here is from genome assembly GCA_038093245.1 of Boletus holoroseus. Classification (NCBI taxonomy): domain Eukaryota; kingdom Fungi; phylum Basidiomycota; class Agaricomycetes; order Boletales; family Boletaceae; genus Boletus; species Boletus holoroseus. The sequence continues at coordinate 2,923 of JBBPRU010000107.1, forward strand.
ATATACGTGCCAATGCCATCCACCCATCGTTATCGTTGACACAATATGTGCGATATCCTCCATCTCTACACGTGCCTTTGACTTCCCGCGTATAACGAGCGCTTCTGACTGTTGAACTGACTGCACTCCCAAGACTGTCACTCGATTCCTCTCAATGAATGCACCTTTCAAGTCCTGTTCAGCTTCACAGCTGCGGGTCTTTCCATCGCCCTGCCAAGGTATGGTATCTAGGCAGACCCTGTCGGCCGCAGCTGTAGTTCCGCGTATAGCCCAGTCTACGGATTACAAACAACACCACTAGTTCGCTTTCAGACCGGCTCATCCCATCCGATCCCACAGGGTGATTATCTCACGAACCTACCGGTGCGTTGCTGCGGCACGAACACTCTAGGGTATGCGTTCACTTGCGTCACGGAGATCACTGACGACGAGGGACAACCACCCTAACAGTAGAGCCCATTAGCCACGAATTATCGCATCAATCGAGGGGGTGATTCACATCGATCAATCTTTCCCCTCGCGATTAAACCCGCTTGCTTATTCGGCTAGGTTCCGAATCCACGCTTACAAGGCGTGTTTTGGTCATTATTAGCCACTTCCACTATCCTTGTACCTGAGGTCTGACATAGTTCCTCATTAATACACGGTTCGAAGGGTACTTGAGCCAGCCAAAGAACTGGCCCGGGTTATGTTGGCGACCATAAAACTTTTTCTTGCCCTGTCGGTCTCGGCGCTTTCGGTTAGCACTCAGCTTGCCAAAAATGGCAGGTCCAGTAATCGACACAGCCCAGCCCGGTTCCATGCAGAACATTCCAACGTCCTTTCAAAACAACTACATGAAGGAAGTTTATAATTGTGTCGACAGAACCAAACAATCACTAAATTGTGGAACATTTCTAGCCCTTGTTCCAGAAAGTGAATCCTCTTTATCGCGGCGGAAATACGATTCTTCGCACTCCAAACTTCGAGTCATATCAGCCACCAGAAATCGCAGACCGCTCGAACATTCGTCAATCCATTGGACGGAGCTCAAGAAGACTCCTAAGACCCATTGATGGCGCATTCACCTTGGAGGTAAAGGGCTCAGCACGGCACCCCATAAGCCTATTTGAGGGGTTCACGATCAAGGGTTATGAGACTCAACGGGAAGCCTTCCTTATCGTGGAGATCCTAGTAAAAGTTCCTCAGGGGGCCACAGTACGCATCAGATATCATAGGGATCTTCACACAGCAATGACACACGATGGACGCCGTTTGTGAGGTTTTGGCATGTGTAAGTCCGCCATGTTTCACACCCTGGATCACCTGCCACTACTGAATCCATCCAACAAAAGAAAAATTGTCAGTTGTATGTCCACGGTGGTCGAGGCTATGACTTGCTGATAGGAACATTTTTCCACTGGGTAAGTGGATTCTCATTTTGGACCGTATAGACGAGCAGCAAGTCCTATAATCGCTCAAGCTTCCAGCTATACAAGTTAACGGTACTCTCTACTGGAATATATCCATGGCACGTATTGGGGTGTGGAGATGCAAATCTATATCGTCATACTTGGCTAACCAAGGAGCACCGCACCTTCCGCTCACCGTCGGAATGCGCAATGCCAAAAAAGCATGCCGTTGGCGCAACGAACGTGCATGCCGTCCCATAGGCAGTGCTATCAACGAAACCGGGATTTGTATCCTGCTACCTACAGTACTCGGTGCCAACCTGCGGGTCTATCCCATCAAGCGGATCTTGAAGCTTGAAACTTGGCCAACAAGAGCATTTGCTCAACGTTAAAAGGCTGACGATACGCGTGGTCGCATCATCCAATGTGTATGATACCAGGGGTTGGACGCCGCACGCACACATCCATCATGGGTGGCAGCTTTAAGGCGATCGCGTGATACAATATATTCGATGGCGATCCAACCATCATATTGTGGACGTGTCGTGCCCACCAAGCGCACACAGCCTAAACTGCGATCGACGATGCGGTCAACGAGCATGAGGGGGGTGCAGCTGCTCTCGAAGAACGCCGCATTGGCCTTTTGGTTGAACCTGACCGCGCGGAAACATGACCTGCCATCGACGTCCAGCATGACATGAAATCCGTCTCCGAGTAGAACGCCATGAACGAGGACCTACATAATTGCCAAGGATCACTGTTGCTGCGCACAACGGCATGCGCATTGGCAAGGAACGTTCTGTCGAGTCAAATGACCGGAGCGGAAAACAAAGGGAACGACTGCGGCGAGGTCAGCATATGTATACTGTACAGGTTATTTAATAAATCGATGCGGCCGGGAAATGGAGGGTTGCACCCAGCTCGGAGAGGTGGAAAAATTTGGTTCGCGACGTACACGATGGCCGAACTGCCCGCCAAGTCGCCACCTTTGGAAGTTCCATTTGGAAGCCTTGCACACGGGACCGGCGGGGATATGCCACGAACTCCCCCAGCGGACGGCCCAGGCCCCGAACCGAACCAGTTTCGAAGTGAGCCGACAAAATGGACGTTTCCGTTGGGTCACACCGAAAACGTTTTGTTTTGGCCGGTGGTGGCGCCCACAGGGATGTTAGCATACACAACGTGGTTTCCGGGTGGAGGCAAATTTGTGCCTGAGAGGCGTTCTCAGGGAAGGGATGTGGACCAACTTGATTACCAGGACACCGGCTCGTTGGGAAAGCGGTCGAGCTGGTGAAGATCGCTATGGAAGCGCTAATGTGACAGTCGATGTTTCAACCCGTAGCCAGCCCGCGCAGCCTGATGGGAAGCTCGCTACGGGTAGTACAACCAAAGCCTCCGTGCCATGCACTTGCCAAGTGAGACACTTCATGAAGGAGTCAGAATGCCACGGTGTCGCCCCCTGTCGCCCCCACATGCGTGACCCACCGCATCGCGAGAAATAATGAGACTTCCATTACACTCCCCATGCAAGACTCGTGCAGATCTTACTATGCAATCCTTGCAAGCGAACTGAATTGACCCCACGTTGTGTACACATGGCGACTGGGAGAAATTCTAGAAGAAAAGCGACCCGGAAAAAGCGTAATAATATCTCGTCTATACGTTCTAGAAACTCGTCATGAGAGTTTGCGCAAAAAAGGAATAATCATATAGAAGAGCCAACGAATGGATATGCTGGACGAACGGAGAGGTGTATGTAAAACCATCGCCCGCGCTAGTCCCTAAATATACGAAGTCATACCTTCTCTGAAGCTTCATGGTGTGGGGCTTACCACCTGCGGGGTAGGTACTTGCCCATTCACCACGTTGCTTCCTGGCTCCTCATCAGTTCTTTGAGTCAGTTTCGCTTGTCCTTCCTCGTCAATAACGTCTTGTTTCACTCGGCCCATTTCCCTGATGAAGCTGGATCCCCAGAAAGCCGCGGAGTACTTGTTGACGTATTTGAACAGCTTGCGATGGTTCTCAGCACGTGTCTCAGCATCCATCGTGACAGCTTCATGAATAGCGGTCGCGACCTGTTGCGAGTCCCACGGGTTGACGACAATGGACCCGTTGAGACTCTGAGCAGCCCCCGCGAATTCGGAAATGATCATAACCCCCTGACGAGCTTGTTGACATGCAATATATTCGTACGAGACCTAATGCAGCGTGGACGTCAATAGACATTGCAACGAAAACATGCGCCCTTACGAGATTCATTCCGTCCCTGGTGGAGGAGACAAGACAGACGTCACTGACAGCGTAGAGGGCGCAAAGTTCGTCAAACGCCAAGCTCTTGTGCATGAAGTGGATGGGCATAAACTCCACTGTCCCAAAACGACCATTGATGCGTCCAACTAGTTCGTTCACCGTTGATCGCAAGTTCTGGTATTCCTCGACGTCTTGACGGGAAGGAACGGCGAGTTGTACCAATACCACCTTCAGAAACGTTAATCTCGTCCCGTGTCCTTGGACATGCGAATGCTCACCTTTCCAATCCACTCTGGATGCTGTGTGAGGAAAAGCTCAAGCGCGTGCAACTTTTGGGGGACACCCTTGATGTAGTCAAGGCGGTCAACGCCAACGATGAGCTTCACACCCGCAAATCGCTGCTCCAACTGAGCGATACGCGACTTTACTGAGTCTTTCTTCAAGTTCTGTTTCGGTCCTTGTTCAGCGGGGAACCCAACACGACGTGTACAGACCCTCACCTCGATAAAGGAGCTAGGTTCAATGCCGATGGGAAATGTGCCAACGTGTGCCAAGCGCCCCTCAAATTCGACGCCATTAGGCATTGTCGGTAAGCCGAGGATACGCGTGCATGAAGATAGAAAGTGACGTGCGTAGTCATACGTATGGAAACCAATGAGGTCACAAAAGAGTATACCGAGGAGGATTTCACGGCGAACAGGAAGGATCCTATGTGCTTGTCAGTACGGTCGGATCGGATACCGGACTAGACACGCACCTATAGATCTCACTGCTTGGGAAAGGAGTGTGCAAGAAGAAGCCGATTTTGACGCCGGGAATCTTATCCGTGTTGGTCGAGAAGCTTTCCTCGAACCCTTCCGTAATCTTGGACAGTTCTCGTTTCTGCCAGTCTCCGCTCGCTGAACCGTCGACAAGGCCTCGGAGAATCATGGGTAGGAGCATGAGATGATAGTCTTGCACCCAAACCATTGCACCGGGAGTTATCTGTGAGCGGACTACCTCGGCGAACTGCAAATTGGCTTGGCGATAGGCCGTCCAGTTTTCTTCCTCGAAATTCATCTCACCGGGGTGATAGTGGAAAAGTGGCCATAGGATAGAGTTGGAGAAACCATTGTAATGGCGGTCAGCGACGTCATCATCGAGGTAGACAGCATGGCAAGAATATTCGTCCATGAGCCGCTTGTCGACATATTGACGATCTTTCGGAGGGATGAAGAACCCCGGCCAACCGATCCAGGTAAAATTCATCGATTTCTTGAAACCGGATAGGGCGGACACAAGTCCACCCGAGGACATCTTGAAGTGGTATTCCCCTGAAGCATCCTTGGTAATTGTAATAGGAAGCCGGTTGGAGACGACGATAAGATGATTTCCTTGAGTAAAGCCCATGTCGGAGAAGTTGGAAGACAGGTGAGGGAAGAGTGAAGATGGCATGACAGGGCAGTCCTGGGTTTATAAGAGCTACGAGTTGGAACAGGAGCCTACAGAAAACATGCAGGAGAACCGGATAAAGGAGATTATCGGATCTGACTGGAACGCGAGAAGTGAAGAAGTTTGGGGGACCGACAAGCTAGAACGTTTCAACGTTTCAACCGTGGCAGCGGTGTCCAGACACAAAAAGTGATTCAACAAGTGACGAGGTAGCGAGCGTTACCCGTATGTTCAAGAGTCTGAACCGCGAGACCGGACAACCTTCTCTTCAACGAAATGGTTTCTCGGGTCGTGGCTACCGCCTATCTAACTTGGACAAAGTGCGGGTGCGGCCGGCCCATCAAACAAGTCGGCGCTCCGTGCATCCCATGTCACTACTTCCCGTGCAAGCATCATCAACTAGGAATCCGTCAACGTATCAGTACAAGCCAGTCCTCTGTTCCGAGATACCCCATTTGCAGAACCGATGGATCATTCCACAAAAAAGGGATCTAGACCAGACCCGAAGTCTCCCCCCCACCCAGCTTGCACATGCCCTCAAACATCAATCAGACAAATCCCGAATGCACGATGCTTTTCATTATTCTGCATTACATATAGTGCACAGGGGGGATGGTACATGGCATACATGTTGTGATCAATCGAACAGACCGAAGCCCTGGACAATCGATCAGTCACAGTATACGATGCGCGGTCGAATTGGCTTACCATGTCATCATCAGATTCCTCCTTCTCCTCGGCTTTCTCTTCAGCCTTGGACTCTTCAGCAGCAGCCGGAGCAGCGGACTCTGCAGCAGCAGGAAGGGCAGCAGCGAATGCTTCAGGGTTTTCCAAAAATTCTTTAGCCTGGGTAACGAGTTAGAAAAAGAATAGTTCATTCGAGATAGGAAAAGTCAGCAACAAAATGAGGAGATGCATCGTGAAGTTCAGCATTTTCAGTGTGATAATGTGTTGAGAGCATCACAAATAGTCAACAAATAACGTGGAACTGACCTTTTCAGAGCCCTCGAAGGTGTATTCGGTGGCCAGGGAAACAGCAATAAGGTTCTTGTACGAATTGACAAGAGAGTGCAGGACGGAGACAATCGTCGGGTACTGGAGGGCGAGCGAAATGCAAGCAACTGACTTGACTCCGGACAAGAATCGGTCGATAAGCTCCTTTTCGTCGATGTCAAGGACCGAGGGAGCAAAGACGTTCCCAGAGTCAAAGATCTGAACCACGGTCATACCATAGGTGAAGGGAGAGATGTTCAACATGTTCAAGAGGGTAGCCTCCGATGGTCCGACACGGCTACCAGCAACGACGACTTGAACATCTGACACAATTTCGATGGTACCACGGGCAATCTTTGTGGGAATACCGAGAGCCTGGAAGAAAGAAGTCTTTCCAGGTTCCATACCGGTATTACCGGCGGGGACGTAGACATCCTTGGGGGCATAGGCACCCGCACGGGCAGGGGCGGCAACCTTGTTGGCGACGATGATATCGCGGACTTCCTTGAGTTCGCAAGAAGTAAACACGAAACCGATGTTTCCCTTGACGTGTGGGAGGAGCCTCTCGAACTGAGGGAACTCGGAGAGGATGGAACGGAGGGCGCGGCGGACCATTGTGTTCTTGCCCATCAAGACGACACCCTTCCCACGGAGAGCGGTACGGATCTGGTGCATCTGGTTCGAACCGACATTGTCGACATTGACCAAGAAGATAGAAGCTGAATAGCTGCAGTTGGTAAACTCCTGGGTGAGAGATGTTATGGCACGCACGATATTTGGCGATGAGGTCCTTCAACTTGATGAAGTAAACTTCCTTTTGTGCGCGGGTGGCACCCATCGTTGTGTATAGTTACTGGACACGCTACTGAGGATAAAGTGCAGTATTGGTGTGCGCATGACTCACATATTCGGTATAGGTGATTTTGAGTGGATAACTAGTGCCTCCCGATTGACCTCTGTGAAGACGAGTGAGCCAAATAACAATCTGTGAAGCTACTGAACATATACCAGCAGTGCCAATGGATTTTTCAAGGCGACTGGTTAGGGATGTGAAGTTGTCTATCCTCGATTACAAGGTTTAGGAATCGATAACGACCGGAAATTACCGTGCAAGTTCTTAGATAAAGTTGAATCTCCGACGGACTACGCCGACGGCTGTGTTTGGCGATGCTTGTGTCTGACACGTGACTCCGTTTTGTTCACGCCTCGACTGTCGTTTTACTTTTAGCTGCTTCTGTTGATGAAATGGAATGTGGCGATGGTGTCTGTCGACCGTCCGAGCCCTTGGCGGCGGTCATGACAGCGGTCCAAGGCGAGTGTCATACTGTGTATAGTTTCTGTTCAAACCTAACTATTTTCCAGATTGTCCTGCTATATCAGCCCTAATACGTTACGACCTTCAAGATTCCGGTTCAGTCGCGTATATCCTGACACGGCAGCCCCTGTAGCAGACTTGGTCGAAAAACTGGATACCTCGGTCGTCCCTTTATCGTCTGCAGAATCTCACCCTACTGGTCTTCAGGATGCTTTGCCTTTGTCCTTCAGGTCCCCCACGGGCCTCTTGGAAGATCTCCATCCTGGGAGAGCCGCATGCTTTCGGACCAGTCACTCTGCTATCAACACGTTGAGGCGGTTTCTGTCCTCAGAAAATGTTACATCAAGCCACCCTCTTATTTATTCACCGACCACTATTCGCTCGCTGTACTACCGCGCGGAGTCAAGGAATCAGCTTGGGATGCTGAACCCCAAGATGCTCACCCTCCTAATAGGCGTGTTTGGATCGTTATCCATCGATCCTCGCACATCCATTGTATATAAAGTCCCTTTGGCAATACGTCTCTTGGGGATGTCTACGCATAGGACCCACTGGGCTTTCGTCCTGAAAGTAGGGAAATACAAGTTAGAAAGGGGAATGCCCCTTCAGGATTCTGATCGGTTCTGGCTGATGTGCGCTGAGCTCGCAATGGTCCAAGCTAAGCCTGTAGAACGTAAGTTTTTCTTTCCTTGATTATGCCAAATGCTTCATACAAACTCTAGCGTTTTCGGGAGATTCTCACGGTGCCATTCTGCGTGCGCGTACACACTACCACATCATTCGTCGTCACTCCCGTCGCCCCGGGGTACACGCATACTACCTTGAGACCCTCCTAACTATTCAAGATCCCCGTCTTTTTGACTTTGCTGCTTGCGATATTTCTTTTCTTCTACGGACTCACCGCGTGTATCACCCGCGGTTACAACGTCTACTTTATCGCTTAGTTATTCAATACGGGGGATCTTTGTCGGCGCGATCACAAGGGGCCATCCTTGCTGCGCTTTGGAGTCGTACTTGTCAGGGAACCAATGGGACCTCCGACCTCGTCCTTGAAAACGGCCTATCCGATATGACTTTGGATAATTCCATTTTGGATGCGACAGCAATGGCTCACTCCCTTTCTGCTACCTTGTTTGGCTTTGCTGGCCACCTTGCCAACGACAAATCAGCGAACTCGTTTGGTCACCTTTTCTCCGCTTTCTCCCCGGCGTATACGCTTCCTCTGCGTTGGCGTTCGCTCATCTTGTTCTCCATCTTCAACTCCCATGAGATGCTGCACTTCAACGGAACCCACTGGACCAGCAATCATGCAATGCCTCAAGTAACTTCGTGTTGGCAAGTTATTTTTGGCCTTGCCACTGTGGAGAAAATATCACAAGAACTGTCCTCGGCGCTCCCAATGCAATCCACCCGTACAAAAGGAGTCTTGGAGGCAACACGCAGTTTGTACCAGCTGTGGTTGACAATTTTGGAATCATGCCTGGTGTCTCGAGATCTCGCGTGTGCGATCGCTACATCCTTTCTTAGGATAGCGAGCGTTCTAGCAGACGCGACCTTGTTCTTCGATTGTCAAGATCTTTATCGCGCGGAAAACAGTTCGGAAGGTCCCCGGACACCGGCGCAAAAACTCTTTGCCGCTCAATACATTGCCGCGGCAGTGCGTGTCCAGGGCTCACCCCCAGACGTGGTGCTCACAGTGTTAGAGGCTTTCTCTTCAGACATGAATCAACAGCACCAGGTCCTTACCTCCGCCGTGGAAGCTCTTGCACCCATAGATGCGTCCCTCGCCTACACGCTCTACACCGTCGCGCAAGGGAAGGAGACAGAACTCGATCCGGGAGCAACTCATACCCTTGCTATGTCTCTTGCTCAACGCGGGGCACTCCGTCAAGCTATCCTCCTTCTCGGTGACGGTCGAATTCCTCTGGAAAAACGAGGAATTCTCGTTTCTGCGATCGCGCGTAATCTTAGGGAGAACCCACGAACTCGTCATCCCCAGAGTGTCTTTGTTGCTATCGCCGATGAACTTGCAGCTTTGTACCACCTACATGTTCCCCCTGAACACTTTCGAGGACATCTTGAACAACTGTTTATTGTTTTAGCCCAGCACGGCAGAGGCAGTCAAGTATTCCCTGTGGTGCTTTCTATCTTCAAGAGGTTGCCCAGTTTTTTTCAGTCACGATTCTTTGTCCGGTATTGCCGTGTGCTACTGCGGCACAAGCAATTTGCCACTGCTAGTAAACTCTTTGATGCTATCACAGCCGTACATCCTGAAACCGCTCGGTCTCTGTGCATCCTCACAGATCGAATCGCTATACGAACGAAAACATTCCGGGCGTCTAAACGAATCACCCCCCTCCGCGGCCCAACATCGCTTAGACTATCTTCCCGTCTGCGGCGTTGTCCCTATGCAGGGCCTCCACTCGAACGTTCGCTTCAAGAGCTTCTGAAATCAGGACGGCTTCTCGCCGCCAAACACATTTTTTCTTGCGCAGCAGTTACAATTCCCTCCGCACGTTGTACCGCCCTGGGTAATATTCTTCTCCACGGAGTGTCTCGTCAACCCACGCCACGTAATGGGAGACGTGTCCGCAAAGTCCTCGCACTGTTGGAAATCCTTGTCAAGCACCACGGTTTTCGACCGGACAGAGTGACGGCCAACATCTTGATCAAGGTTATGATCAGCTGGCGGTCAGCGTTCGATTCCCCACGGCTTCGCGAATTGTTTGATCAACTCGTTAGGGGTGGGTATCCTGCTGCGGGTTACTCGCCCCTGCATCTGCCATTCGGCACACGGCAGACGCAGTTTTCGGGCTCGTCTGGCTTTTCAAAGCTCTCGTCCTTCGTTTCATTTGAGAAACACTCGAGACCATTGTTCAAGATGTTCATCAAGGCATTCTATTTGTGTAATGATGTGGAGGCTGGGAGGAAGGTGGTGGGGATACTCAAGATGGAGGAGTACAAGAACGCCATGGCGAAGGAAGCGAGACAGAGAGCAAGAACGAGGGGTAGGATCAAAGCAGCTCAGAGGAATGTGATTCCATTAGACGCCACTGCACCTTCAATTGATTGACGTGTTTACTGAGAGGAATTCGAATTCTGTGGATCTCGCAAGTTGTACTAAGCTCGGCCTGTCAGGTCAACCTCGAAATGATTCGCAATATTGTTCATCGTTGCCGACCTCCACAGTATTCTTGCAGTTGTACTACGTTCCTCGACTGGTGTATTCCGAGTAAGCTCTTGAACGCGCCTGACTTCCGGCGTTGGGATCATTCAAGCCTTTTGATGACCTTGAGCCTTAACCCAAGACGGATAGCCATTCTCTTGCGCCCTCGTCGATAAGGGTAAGGAGACCACAATTACATAATTATCTTGGTCTCTGCATGGGTCATTGTTATTTTGTCTCACATTGACAACAAGACCAAATAGGAAGATGCTGAAGTCACAACAGGAGACATGTGCTTTGCTTTTCTTGTTCTGCCATTCACAACAATATGAGTTGTTGACTCATGTTTGGGCCTTTGGCCCAAATGGGGGGGTGCAAAGCTTCATCATATGAAGGACTTCATCCTGGTTCTATATATGTGAATCCAAGTACAGTGCTAGGGGGTTGAAGGTCCTTATCCCAGTTTCATGTGAAGAGCTATGTATATCCTATGTAATTATATAGTTGTGTGAAGAGCTTTATGACTTACATTTGGGCCTTTGCATTTGGGCCTTTGGCCCAAATGTGGGGGTGATTTTGTGTGATAAGCTTCAGAACTTTATGCTACTCTACATGTGATACAATTACAATACAGGTTAAAGCTCCAAGGTTCTAAATACTTCATTCCAAACTACATTTGTGGTCTTGGTATTTCTTTGATTATCAGGAAAGAGAACTTTGATGTTTCTGGGATGGGTGCAATATGAAAGGGCCACATATACATAGTTGTCCATGAGAGAAAACAGGACTGCTTGTTACAATTCTGGGAGAACCCCTAACTCTTTTTTTTCTCTCCCATCCCCTTTCCCACACTCACAGAGGACCATGCGGGATATCCTGTGTTTGACTTCTTATTTCCTGCACCCGACTTGTCCAGCACAGCCTGGGCACAGCTCCTCGAGGCAGAGCTCTTCTCTGCCTCATCCTACCCAACTCCACCCAACTCCTCTCTGGTTTGATCCCTCTCTAGGGCTGTACTTATATATTAACAGACACTGCCTCTCCTCCGGCTGTTCTCTTGCACAGCTGTTGTGATCCTACCTTACCCGTTTCGAGTTCTTCCATGCCTGTTCCGACTTCTCCTGTTCCGATCTGATCCGTCCTAATCTTACTATTTATGGACTTCCCTTATTTAGGTTTAGGGAGCCTCCCCTAAACTACTGTACAGTAGTATATAAAGTTAGAGTTCTGCTCTGCATAACTCTAACCTTGATCTACGCAATCCATGGCATAGACAAGCTCCTTAGGGATTCCCTCCTCCTAAGTCTTCATCCCCACTTCCCCCCTTATTCCTCAGGTGGTCAGCCCACTACAACAACTGTCCCACTCTTACCAGAGGTGGTTAGACCTGAGGTCCCCAGGTAGGTTTCCACACTCGACGACAAGAGCCCTGGTGCTGGTTAGACACACAAGGGGGACAGACCCTTGCCCTGCAGGTTTCCAGTGACAAGTCCCATTCGTGTTACGACCTAGCAAGAATACTATACCAACAACAACAACCAAACAAAGAGACAATAGAAGATTGTTGGTTGCTAGCGTCGGAACGGCCTACTGAGGACTTGAAGGGTTGGTTCACAACCAATATCTGACGAGTGAATAGGAATTTCAGCGTACAGAATACAATGTACTCTACTGGTACTTATACTATTGTATCCGGGTGCACAGACCATGCTGTGTACGCTTACTAATATATACTACATGAAGGACACACATCAACAGCAATGTGAACAAGCAACAGAGATGTGGGTGATGAGCATGATATTATGATGGGATGAAGGGAAGCAGTGTCTGTGAATGAAACAGGAAATGAAAGAGATCCGAGATCCGGATCAGGCGTGACATAGGGGAAGATCCAGGGATTCCCCATAGATCGAGGGGGAGGCAAATAGAAGCGGCGCAGAATGACAGCATCACGGGCTTTGTGGGAATGTTGCAAGTGCAACAGTGGTGGTGTGGGAATATCGCATAAGCGATAGGGGTATTGTCCTTAGTATACTGTATATGCACGGTAGAGAGCGTTAGCAAGTTATAGTGGTGCAATACACTGTAATTGGGATCCGTCTAGCGAGAGGCTTTTAGGATCTAGTGTAGCTAAGGCTACAGATATGAGTTTAAGGATGAATTATAGGGGAAGGATTGCAAAGATCCTTTCAGTTCAGGTCATTGATACCCACGGTTGACAGAGGCGTGCCGTCATACATGTGCTCATAGAAGTTTGCTACACCCTCACATAACAAAAGATCAAGGTTATACTCTACATGATTGGCACTGCCCATTCACGCTCCCCACTTCCCTCCGACTACCCGGTGGTAGTCTTGTACTGTCATTATGAGGTGCATCAATATCTCAGACCTTCTTTCACGCTCCTCTTTTACCGAAGGAGATGAAGAACAACGGATCTCTGATCCCTCTCATTCCCCAACCCAGTCCACCTTCTCCGCAGTGCCCGAACAGCACTCAAGGAGAATTCCTTCCTCTGGCTCAGGAAGACCTGCACCCACACTCCCTCCCTACTCCGTCATCCCTCCCCCTCCCCGCCGCACCACCTCCACCTCCTACCCCACTGCCCACACCCAACCCAGCGCCCATACCGGACACACCGGAGGCCACACTTATCGAGTGGGTACACCTACACCAGAAGAACTTATTCCGGAACAGGAGTTACATGCAACAATAACCGACACTGTTGAACTTTATACTCAGTACATTACCGTATTAGGAGAGTAGTTCACACACTTTGTGTATTTACACTTCGGACTCAGCTAGTCTGAGTTCAAATTGATCTTTCACTTGAACCACAACGTTCTATCGTAAGCTCCAGTCTCAGGTATGTACCAGTAGCGTACACTCTGCCAGTATATGTCTGGCTTCAACAGGTTATGAGCCCCGGTGTGCTTTACGCACACTGGATGTTTCTATAC